>JAVJIF010033306.1:110000-213020 GCA_038442645.1 Agave tequilana | reverse complement strand
GCATTGTTAAATTTAGTCCATTAAATAAGTCATCTTATATATCCCTTCTTCAAATGTTAGGTCATTTGGGCATTTATATACAAAATTGATGCCATCAGCTTGAGAACAAAGATATCTTTGGTTATCTAATGCTAGATTTCCTATAAACCTACCAATATGGCCAAATGGGGTCTAGTTAGTGTCTATCTTTCTTGTAACATTTTTTAGTCATGATAACTATAACAAGTTCTAAGCGCGGGATAGTTTCACATACTTCCTAAATAGGCTTTATTCTATATGGAAAAGTTTTTTAACAAAATTGAGTATTTCTCTGGACCTCTGGTTCTTTTGAATATGATTGCCAACAAGGATAATGTTAACTACCGGGTAGACAAGTATAAATGAGTAACTGAAAAATGGTCGGAGATTCATCGGTTATTGGGTACCTTCAAGGTTTGCGGAGGCATTGCAGGTTGCATCAGCAAATAACATATAATATTTTTATGGAAGCGATTGCAGTTTAGAGTATATACTAAATAAATATTTACCTTCCATTTGCATTCTTTGGTAGTTTAAGCGGGTGTTCATTTAATTGCATGTGGTAGGTGTGTGTGTGTGTGTGTGTTTTTTACATGATTGTGCTAACAGGGTGTGGGTGCGTGAGTTCATTGTGTGTTGGTGTGTTTTAAATGGGTGCTAATATATAAATATATTATGTAAGTATATATGTGTATGTATGTATGTATTAGTGTATAAATGTATAGTGTCGTGTATGTGTACGGGTGTATACCAGTACGTACGTATATTTGTGTTCCCAAAATACATATTTGGGCCTCAGGTTGGGCAAGGAAAGAAATGAAAAGGGAAAATAAAAGGGAAAAAAATGATAGAAGAAGGGAACAGGCTATACTAAAAATAAGAGAAAATAAAAGGGAATAACGAAAAGATAGTGGGCTTGGTGAATGGGCCTAGGAAAATAAATAATAATTATAACAACTTCAATAATAATAATAACTCTAACAATAATAATAATTAGATATTAATAAATAAATTCAAATAAATTGTTTAAAATACTAACACGATATTATAAACTAGAGGATATTACATTCTACCCACCTTATAAAAATTTCGTCCTCGAAATTTTGATAACGTAGGGAATGATAAAAGAATCAAAATTCGGTGAGAAAACAACAAGTTTCCACGTCGCCTCGCTGGGACACCATGATTCCGCTGCGCGCTTTGATCTCTGCTACCAACTTCAGAATAGAGTGACCAATTCCAAGAGATAAGATTAGAAAATAAAATAAGAAGAATAGGAATTAAGATTACTCTAAAAGAAGAGATGCAATTAGAGATATCGAAGATCAAAGAGATGGATTTTCAAAAGAGGACAGTCAATTCAAAGTGGACTCAAAATCATCGTGTGAATCATTTATGTATATTGCAGTGTAATTATAGCTCATTATGGTTATCAGTAAGAATCAAGTCCGTTTATGTCAAAACCTAGCTCTGATACCAAAAGTCAACTCCATTCCAATCGAGATCACTGGTGATCCAAGTCCAATATCCAGTACTTGTTCGCGAAGGGCGACTTCCTCAAAGGTGATTTCCGGGTGGGATGGATCCACTCTTCAGGTAAGCAGTGGTGGTCGAGAATGGTTAACTTCATCCTCAAGGAGCTGAAAGAACTGATGGTGCATCTAGCTTGTACAGCGCAGTCAGGGCCGTTCAGTACAACATTTCCCAGAGCAACTATCTCTTCTACGCTATGCTGGAGCATTATAATCCGAGCCCTGCACTTTCATCAACCCGGATGGAGAGATGGGGTTCGCGCTGCATGAGATGCATGAAGTCTCCGGCTTGACGATGGGAGACATTCCATACAAAGAGTATACACTTGGCACAAAGGAATTGCACCTAATGAAGGAGGATGCTCCCTTGTGTATGAGACATACTGTGAAGTGCTCTGTCACTTCCACATCTGTGCCTAGACTACTGGATTGAGGCTGGGAGAGTAAAACAGATGTTCTAGACAAACTACCTCTTTCAAGGTTTGGGGACAAAAACTGGCCTGATGTCTTGTCTAGCTCCTAGCACAGTGTTCGGAAGGATAATTGTATTGAAAAGAGGTTTAGAGTAAACCGTTGGTTGCCGTGTACTGATGATCAAGACTTCGAATGTTTATGCAGGTTTACTTTGCTCCTTCCGAATTACCGTTCGTAGCATAAGCCAGGACGGGTCGTATCCGCAGGAGAGTTAGCGATAGAAGCGTTCAAGGTTTGTATTGAAATCTTTGTGAAGAAAAACGAAGATTCTTCTTTGTTTTGAAGAAATAGAAAACAAAATGATGTGAAGGTGAGTGAAAAATCTTTCGGTATTGTGTAAAGAAAAGAAGAAACGAGAATAAAGATGAAGAAAATGGAGATGTTTGAAGAAAAAGAAGTTTTTAGAAGAGCGATTTTTAAGAAAGATTTTTAGGAATAATATAAAGAGAAACCATGACTAACTAACATAATAATTTACTAACTTACTACTCTCGTTGGGTGATGCATGCCTCATATGGAATCATCGGCAATTGTATGTCTTGCTTTACCAAGTCCTTGTGTTGTCCCATGTCGAAGTGTTTCTAATCTAGGCTAGTTGTCTCCTTAAATCATTGGCTCCCTAAATAGATTTTCATTAGTGGAACAAGGATAGTCACTTTTAACAATGCTAAGAAACATACAACATTCATTAGTCCATCAAAGTTATGATAAAGCAAGTATGAAATAAGAACTTATAATGTAGTCATTGGCATAGTGAAGTACTCCATCTTCATGTTCCATCATGGCACTTGTTCTAAAGACAAGGCTCTAAGTGAGGCTCACATGAGTCATATGGAGGAAAAACTTAGCATTTGCAAAGAATAAAAAGCAACACATCTTCATTGGGAGCGATATAGACTTGTAACTTACAAAACTTGAAAGAGGAACGTATCCAAAGAATCATATAAGTCAGCAATCACCCAAGAGTTAGTAGTTAGTAAATTAAAAGTTAGTTAGTCATGTTAATGAATTAGCTAGACATAGAAATAAAGAACAAAAGACAAGTCATTGTAGAAGTGAAGTAAAAGAAAGTAAAAACTTAAAAGAAAAATATGCACTAGAACAAGAGAAGATGAAGATTGAAAGCTCGATCCTTGTATTGCGTTGTCACCGTCTCCAATTACAAGAATGTTTACTCTCACCCTCTCTTTCTGGATTCTAGAAGGAGAAAAAGAAAATTACATAAGATACTAAAGAAAACCTAGAGAAACCCTAACAATTTCCCTATAAAAACAATGCCCTTTCTCCTCCTGATTGCAGAGGCCCTAGAGGTCTATTTATAGTCTTCATGCAAGGAGGCCATCCACTTTAGTTTCCGGATCAAACGTTGAAGTAACGACCTACAGATTGTCGCGGGTCCACGGCATGTGCCGCGTTTCCGTGGCTGTTTCTTGGCCTGCGCTAGCAGATTTTTGTGCCTTTTTATTGCATCTCGCATCCTCAGTTGGATCCTGTGAAAACTGAGAATACGTTCTGGATCTTTTCAGACTTGGCTTTCTCTTGTGGGCTTCTTAAATGCTTCTTTATTCCCCAAAATCATAATTCGGGCCTCTTCTCCATTGGACATTGGACTTGAAAAAGAAAGAAAAAAAAGCAATAAAAATCAACTTTTTATTTATATAAAGCATAGCATGGTGGTAGAAAATGATGCATAAATGTCTCCAATCACACCCCCATACCTAGCTTTTGCTCGTCCCTGAGCAAAATAAGTAAAAAGAAAAACCTAACTAAATTATTACATCACTTTCGTAGGTGACACGATTGCACTGAGCTCGTGCAATAAGCTGTTAAACCTCTAGTTAACCTAGAGGAGAGTGTTGTCTCCTGAGGGTTTTCAGCGGATTGTACCCACAAAATCCCAAGAAAAAGAAAATGTCAATAAAAAGAGAGAACATTTTTTTTATGATCCATTTCCTTCAAGAATTTCAATGATCTATCAGTTTAGGGTTATTCTAAACTTTTCCTTCTTTTTATAAGTTTCCATTTGAAATATTGTTTTCAACTTAGGTTAAGTTTTCCAAGAACAGAGAGACTGGATTCTGTATCATGTCTAACACATACAAATTTATGAGGGATTTTTCTTAGATTTTAGTTCATTTGTTCACACATATATATAAATTTTTTTCTCTCTTTTTCTTTTTTTTTTTATTATAGTATATATTTAAATTCTCTTAGCTTCATTAGGCTTTCTAATTTACCCATATAGCGAGCGTTTTACCGATGACTCCCAGACCAGATGGTCTTAGGGCACCAGATAAACATACATCCTTAAGGTTCAAGGTCTCGAGTAAAGTAGGCCACGAATGTTAAGGACTCAACCACTTTTAAGCGTGACTGGTTATGCTTCTTAAGGCACAACCAACCAGCTTAATTAGTGATCAAGTTTATTTATGAATATTTTTTTTATAATTTTTTATGTAAACAAAGTCAGTAAGTCTTTAATTAATCACTCAATATGCAAATGTATATAGTGTTTAGAAAAAAATTCAAAATCTAGCTGTCTTTTCTATTCTTTCTCTCTTAACCTAAGGATCCAACAGAATTTCTTATTTCGACTTATATTAAGAAGTCTTAGTTTAGAATTTCCTTAATACCTAAGATCAAGTTAATTCTTTTCAAAGAATGGATCAATATTTTTTTATGTTTATTTATAATTTTTTTCTTTTTTTTATAAGAAACAAGAAACCTAGAAATCTAAAAAAAAAGTCTAGAAAAATCCTATCTTAGTAAGAAAAGAGAAATATAAGAAAATCCTATCTTAGTAAGAAAAGAGAAATATAAGTAAAGAGAAACCTAAAATCTAGAAAAAATCTAGAAAATTCTCATGTTAGTATCTACCCCCCATACCTATCCCATGCATTGTCCTCAATGTATGCAAGAAAATATACGCATGAAATAAGTAAAAAAAGATATCACCCCCGCCTTCGGCTTGGACCAGCGGTGGTGCTAGGTCCAGCCGACGGTGATCGGCGCAGACCCTCCTCAATGCGGTCTAGGCGCGATGTTCGATCCGCAACCTGTTTGCGTAGTCGAACCTGCCCCCGAAATATCTTCTTTATGCCTCGCCAAATGGTAGACATGAGGCGCGTGAATCAGCTGGGGTCCTTTTACCAAAAAGCCGACTCATCCTCTCCTTTAAAAGTTCCTCCGAAGAGGACTCCACAGGGACATCTTCGGACTGGACACTAGGAGTCCAGACCGCATGAAGACAACTTGTAATACTCTTGTTTTGTAATACAAAAAAAATAATAATAATAAATATATATATTTGTTTATGCCAAACTTCGAACTCCGTTCCTTTGTAACAAATCCTAATACCTAAACCATGATGCCACATTGGCGTATGATTAAAAAGGAGAGCTAAATTATTTTAAATAACCCAAAGTCAAATTAAAATTTCAAATTTCTAACTAAAAGATCTCAAGAGATCTTTAGAGATCTCTTATCTTAACAACCTGGATTTTTATCCTAACTAACTGATTCCTAAAAATCCTAATCTAAAAGATTCTATCCTATTATATTACCTTAACTTTTATCCTGTCTCTTTACAACAGAAAAAAAAGAGCGATAGTTAGAAAGAAGTCTTAATCAATCATTCATCCTCATCCCTTCACCGTTCTTGGAACAGATCGTGATCGTGACGGAAGAACTGCTTGGAGGTTGATGAGCAGTTGGAGATTGAGGAGCAGACGAAGGGGAATCTATCCAAATAGGTTTTAAAAATTTTTATGAAGTAAAATTTATTTTTTAAGCATCATGATTTAATTTGTTCTTATCTAGATTAAATTGTTGAACTAAATTAATAATCTACCATGTAAAAAAAATAATAATAAATTCACTTATAAACGTAAATTCCCCTAAGATTTAAATAATTAATGAATTATAGGTTAATGTATGTCATGCTTAACCTCTCCTTGTAATGAATTTTGATCTTATCCAATATATATGCAAATAAAATAAATTGTATGAAAAAATATATATCCATAAAATTTAATTTACCATGCTTAGATTTATTTTCCAGGAATCGTTACTGCAACACGCTTGTTAAATAAAACCTAAACAAGTAATGATTTATTACCCCAATTAGATTATAGAAAACTTTAAGGAAATTCTGGAATATAAAAAAAAAGAAAAAGAAAAAGAAATGAGTTGGATTAAATAAATTGCATATTAAATAAATAACAAATACATAATTTTCCTTCCACAAAGAAATTTAGAACTTAACCCTAACAATCTAAATTAAATACGTATGGTAATGTATCAAGGTATTATTTATGGAGAAAATTAGAAAAGATTGGAATATATATATAGGTAGGTATGTATGATGTTGTATTAATAAAAATAAAAAATAAAGGGAGCAACTGCTCTCGGCCAAAGGCCGGGAGCAACAGCTCTCGGCCTGCGGCGGCTGCACAGACCCAGCCGGGTCTGCAGCCGACCCGGGTGCAGACCTGCACCCGGGTTGCCCAGGCCCAGTGGCCTGGGCAACACTGGGCCGAGTACAAGAAAAAGAAAAAAGAAAAAACACAAAGCCCTGGCCTGGCTCCATGGGCCAGGCTCAGTCCAGAAGGAAAAAAAAAACAAAGAATAAAAAGGGCCTGTCACGCCCCGTAATCAAAATACTCATAAAAAGGGTACGTGACGAGAACCGACAACGTATTTTCAAAATAAATATGTTAAGCCTCAGTACATTGAGTCAAATTAAAACAAGGTTTATCCATTATTCCAGCTAGAAGAAATCAAATACATAATGTCACCAAAGGTTTTACTTATTACAACATAATGAAATCATAGAAAACACGACAATAAAAGTCTCTCACATATAAAGATAGCAAAGATCTGTCTACTGAAGATCAGTAAGGTGCTCAAAGTACTCCCGCTCCTGTAGAGTCTCTGGATCAGAACCTGAGTAAGCAAACTCAGGGTCGTCAATAGCGACCTAAGTGAGTGATAAAAAGAGGGGATATAAAGATAACATGTAAATCTAGCAACACATGTATAATCAAGTATAGTTATCATATTATTGTCTAGCATATGTGAGTCTTGATAAAGCAGAGCGATATACTTTATATAACCATTTATTACTACAATCTATCCTATGTAAAGTCATGTGTCAAGATGTCCTGTGTATGTCTATTCTTATTGTCTAGTTATTTGAAATAGATAGTTGGAGACGGGTATCTGTGTTTTAGGTGGGTCATGTACATACCCGGGACCACGGCCTCAATTTCCTGGCGCTGAACTGGGCCGTATCGCTAGGTACTCAGTAATAGTAACGGTAACAGTAAAACTGTAGATAGTAGACAATGAACAGATGAGATGCCAATCATCCCCCGGGAACCCTGCAGTGAAACCCTCTTTCGGCTGCGCAACCTGTATCCTAGGTCCACCCAAAATACCGATACCGTCTCCTCTATCAATTTCCCCACCCGTGTAAGTTATCTAATAATCATGTTATATAAATCACTGGGCATAACAGTAACAGTAGTGTGACAGTGTAATAGTAAAACAGTATGTATTTTTCAGTGACTTGATAACATAATCCATCTCATCATTTACAATTTTAAACAATTTTCAGATTTTCTAGAAAACCCAACAATCACTTTAGTAACTTACCATTTAATATTAGAAATAAACAAACATTTCATAATAAATAAAAAATAATAAACTTATAAAGTGAGTAAAAGAATACTCACCTGGGCTATCACGCGTCCAAGCACCAATCGAAGAAATCTACATTAATATATATTTGAATTAGAATTTATCGAACTTTTCACATATCGACTTTTACATGAAATATTCTATTTATTCAGTATTTTAAATCAAATGTGGACAATCCAGATCTTTAATAAGGTTGCATAATGAAGATAAAGTTTATGGGATTTTTCAGATTTTATTTACTGATTTTATATGGTTTAAATGGTTTAAAACATGTAATTTTCTTAACGGGTCTGAAAATTAGAATAGCGGGTTTCAACTTTGAATGTAGTGGTTCAGTCCCATATGAGCTACAATTAATTCCAAACTTTTTCTGTAGATGGTAGGAGTTATCTAGATATTTATCCCTATTTTTGTTTATTTTTTTCAAATTTTTATCTAGCTAAAAAATTTGTTTTTCAAAACTTAACGGCTGTTTTTTGTAATTGGATCGGATTAAATGAAGTAGAAGCCAAATCTGTGGGCTCACTGCAATATGGGCTTCTGAAACTGGGCTTTAGCATTAATTTATGTTTATTTCTTCCCCCCCTCTTTCTTTCTGTTTTCTGGCCTGGCCCATTGGCCAGGCCCAATTTCTGTTTTTTTTCCTTTTTCTTTTTCTTTTTCTTTTCCTGGGCTTGGCCAGTTGCGGCCCAGCTCTGTTTCTTTCTTTCTCTTTTTTTTTGTTTCTGGAACTGGGCCTGGGCTCTGCCAGGCCCTTTCTTATTCTTTTTTTTTTTCCTTCTAGACCTGAGCCTGGCCCATGGAGCCAGCCCAGGGCTTTGTGTTTTTTTTTTCTTTTTCTTGTACTCGGCCCAGTGGCTGCCCAGGCCACTGGGCCTGGGCAATCCGGTGCGGGTCTGCACCCGGGTCGGGTGCAGACCCGCCGGGCCTATGCAGCCGCACTGCTCTCGGCCTTTGGCCGAGAGCAGTTGCTCCCTTTTTTTTAATTAATACAACATAATACATGCCTACCTACCTACCTACCTATATATATATAATATATATATATATATATATATATATATAATATATATATATATAATATATATATATATATTATATATATTCCAATCTTTTTAATTTTCTCCATAAATAATACCTTGATACATTACCATACGTATTTATTTAGATTGTTAGGGTTAAGTTCTAAATTTCTTTGTGGAAGGAAAATTATGTATTTGGTTATTTATTTAATATGCAATTTATTTAATCCAACTCATTTCTTTTTCTTTTTTTTTTATATTCCAGAATTTCCTTAAAGTTTTCAATAATCTAATTGGGGTAATAAATCATTACTTTTTTAGGTGGTATTTAACAAGCATGTTGCAGTAACGATTCCTGGAAAATAAATCTAAGCATGGTAAATTAAATTTTATGGATATTTTTTCATACAATTTATTTTATTTGCATATATATTGGATAAGATCAAAATTCATTACAAGGAGAAGTTTAAGCATGGCATATCATTAATCTATAATTCATTTAATTATTTAAATCTTAGGGGAATTTACGTTTTATAAGAGAATTTATTATTATTTTTTTACATGATAGATTATTAATCTAGTTCAACAATTTAATCTAGATAAGAACAAATTAAATCATGATACTTTAAAAAATAAAAATTTTACTTCATAAAATTTTTTAAAACCTACTTGGATAGATTTCCCTTCGTCTGCTCCTCAATCTCCAACTGCTCCTCAACCTCCAAGCGGTTCTTCCGTCACGATCACGATCAGTTCCAAGAACGGTATGAGGATGAATGATGGATTAAGACTTCTTTCTAACTATCGCTCTTTTTTTTCCTGCTGTAAAGAAACAAGATAAAAGTTACGGTAATATAATAAATAGAATCTTTTAGATTAGGATTTTTAGGAATCAGTTAGTTAGGATAAAAATCCAGGTTGTTAAGATAAGAGATCTCTAAGATCTCTTGAGATCTTTTAGTTAGAAATTTGAATTTTTAATTTTGACTTTGGGTTATTTAAATAATTTAGCTCTTCTTTTTAACCACACGCCAATGTGGCATCATGGTTTAGGTATTAGGATTGTTACAAAGGAACGGAGTTCGAAGCTTGGCATAAACAAATATATATATATTTAATTATTTATTTATTATTATTATTCTTTTTTTTTGTGTATTACAAAACAAGAGTATTACAAGTTGTCTTCATGCGGTCTGGACTCCTAGTGTTCAGTCCGAAGATGTCTCTGTGGAGTCCTCTTCGGAGGAACTTTTAGAAGAGGAGGATGAGCCGGCTTTTTGGCAACAGGACCCCCCAGCTAATTCACGCGCCTTCATGTCGACCATTTGGCGAGGCATGAAGAAGATATTCGGGGGCAGATTCGACTACGCAAACAGGTTGCGGAGCAAACATCGCGCCTAGACCGCATTGAGGAGGGCTGCAGCGATCACAGTCGGCTGAACCTAACACCACCGCTGGTCCAAGCCAAAGGTGGGGGTGATATCTTTCTTTACCTATTTCATGCGTATATTTTCTTGCATACATTGAGGACAATGCATGGGATAGGTATGGGGGATAGATACTAACATGAGAATTTTCTAGATTTTTTTTTTAGATTTCTACGTTTCTCTTTTCTTATATTTCTCTTTTCTTACTAACATAGGATTTTCTTATATTTCTCTTTTCTTACTAACATAGGATTTTTCTAGACTTTTTCTTTTAGATTTCTAGGTTTCTTGTTTCTTATAAAAAGAAAAAAAGAAAAAAATTATAAATAAACATAAAAAAATATTGATCCATTTCTTTGAAAAGAATTAACTTGATCTTAGGTATTAAGGAAATTCTAAGCTAAGACTTCTTAATATAAGTCGAAATAAGAAATTCTGTGGATCCTTAGGTTAAGAGAGAAAGAATAGAAAAGACAGCTAGATTTTGAATTTTTTTCTAAACACTATATACATTTGCATATTGAGGGATTAATCAAAGACTTACTGACTTTGTTTACATAAAAAAAATTATAAAAAAATATTCATAAATAAAACTTGATCACTAATTAAGCTGGTTGGTTGTGCCTTAAGAAGCATAACCAGTCATGTCTAAAAGTGGTTGAGTCCTTAGCATTCGTGGCCTAGTTTACTCGAGACATTGAACCTTAGGGATGTATCTTCATCTGGTGCCCTAAGACCATCTGGTCTGGGAGTCATCGGTAAAAGGCTCGCTACATGGGTAAATTAGAAAGCCTGATGAAGCTAAGAGAATGTAAATATATACTATAATAAAAAATGAAAAAAAGAAAAAAAGAGAAAGAGAAAAATTTATATATATGTGTGAACAAACGAACTAAAATCTAAGAAAAATCCCTCATAAATATGTATATGTGTTAGACATGATACAGAATCCAGTTCTCTCTATTCTTGAAAAACTTAACCTAAGTTGAAAACAATATTTCAAATGGAAACTTATAAAAAGAAGGAAAAGTTTAGAATAACCCTAAACCGATAGATCACTGAATTTCTTGAAGGAAATGGATCATAAAAAAAATGTCTCTCTTTTCATTGACATTTTCTTTTTCTTGGGATTTTGTGGGTGCAATCCGCTGAAACCCTCAAGAGACAACACTCCTCCTCTAGGGTAACCTAGAGGTTTAACGGCTTGTTGCACGAGCTCAGTGCAATCGTGTAACCTACGAAAGTGGTGTAAAAATTTAGTTAGGTTTTTCTTTTTACTTATTTTGCTCAGGGATGAGCAAAAGTTGGGTATGGGGGTGTGATTGGGATCATTTATGCATCATTTTCTACCACCATGCTATACTTATATAAATAAAAAGTTAATTTTTACTGCTTTTTTCTCTCTTTTTTCAAGTCTAATGTCCAATGGAGAAAGAGGCCCAAATTATGATTTTTGGGGAATTAAAGAAGCATTTAAGAAGCCCACAAGAGAAAGCTCAAGTCTGAAAAGATCCAGAATGTATTCTCAGTTTCCACAAGATCCAACTGAGGATACGAGATGCAACAGAAAGGCACAAAATCCGCTAGCGCAGCGGCCAAGAAACGGCCACGGAAACGCAGCACGTGCCGCAGACCCGCGGCAATCTGTAGGCCGTTACTTCAGCGTTTGATCCGGAGACTAAAGTGGGACGGCCTCCAAGCATGAAGACTATAAATAGACCTCTAGGGCCTCTGTAATCAGGGAGGAGAAAAGAGCATTGTTTTTATAGGAAAATTGTTAGGGTTTCTCTAGGTTTTCTTTAGTATCTTATGTAATTTCTTTTCTCCTTCTAGAATCCAGAAAAGAGAGAGTGAGAGTAAGCATTCTTTGTAATTGGAGATGTGACAACGCAATATAAGGATCGAGCTTTCAATCTCATCTTCTCTTGTTCTAGAGCATTGTTTTTCTTTTAAGCTTTTACTTTCTTTTACTTCACTTCTACAATGACTTGTCTTTTGTTCTTTACTTCTATGTCTAGCTAATTCATTAACATGACTAACTTTTAATTTACTAACTACTAACTCTTGGGTGATTGCTGACTTATATGATTCTTTGGATACGTTCCACTTTCAAGTTTTCCAAGTTACAAGTCTATATCGCTCCCAATGAAGATGTGTTACTTTTTATTCTTTGCAAATGCTAAGTTTTCCTCCATATGACTCATGTGAGCCTCACTTAGAGCCTTGTCTTTAGAACAAGTACCGTGATGGAACATGAAGATGGAGCACTTCACTATGCCAATGACTACATTACAAGTTCTTATTTCATGCTTGCTTTATCATAGCTTTGATGGACTAATGAATATTGTATGTTTCTTAGCATGTTAAAAGTGACTATCTTTGTTCCACTAATGAAATCTATTTAGGGAGCCAATGATTCAAGGAGGTAACTAGCCTAGATTAGAAACACCTTCGACATGGGACAACACAACGACTTGGTAAAGCAAGACATACAATTGCTGATGATTCCATATGAGGCATGCATCACCAATGAGAGTAGTAAGTTAGTAAATTATTATGTTAGTTAGTCATGATTTCTCTTTATATTATTCCTTAAATCTCTCTTAAAAATCTCTCTTCTAAAAACTTCTGTTTCTTCCAACATCTCCATTTTTCTTCATCTTTATTCTCGTTTCTTCTTTTCTTTTACACAACACCAAAAGATTTTTCACTCACCTTCCACATCATTTTGTTTTCCATTTCTCAAAACAAAGAAGAATCTTCGTTTTTCTTCACAAAGATTTCAATACAAACCTTGAACGCTTCCATCGCTAGCCCTCCCTGCGGATACGACCCGTCCTAGCTTATGCTACGAACGGTAATTCGGAAGGAGCAAAGTAAACCTGCATAAACATTCGAAGTTCTTGATCATCAGTACACGGCATCCAACGGTTTACTCTAACCTCTTTTCAATACAATTAATCCTTCCGAACACTGTGCTAGGAGCTAGACAAGACATCAGGCCAGTTTTTGCCCCCAAACCTTGAAACAGGTAGTTTGCCCAGGACATCTGTTTTACTCTCCCAGCCTCAATCCAGTGGTCTAGGCACAGATGTGAAAGTGAAAGAGCACTTCACAGTATGTCTCATACACCAAGGGAGCATCCTCCTTCATTAGGTGCAGTTCCTTTGTGCCAAGAGTATACTCTTCGTATGGAATGTCTCCCATCGTTAAGCCGGAGACTTCATGCATCTCATGCAGTGCGAACCCCATCTCTCCATCCGGGTTGACGAAAGTGCAGGGCTCCGGATTATAATGCTCCAGCATAGCGTAGAAGAGATAGTTGCTCTGGGGAATGTTGTACTGAACGGCCCTGACCGCACTGTACAAGCTAGATGCACCAGCAATTCTTTCAGCTCTTGAGGATGAAGTTAACCATCCTCGACCACCACTGCTTACCCGAAGAGTGGATCCATCCCACCCGGAAATCACCTTTGAGGAAGTCACCCTTCGCGACAAAGTACTGGTTGCTGAAAGTATTAGCCTGTTTGGGAGTCTCGCATGTGGGATACTCCAGCCTCAACAAGCCCAGATGCAGTCCAACCACATCCCTGTTATGGTCAGCTGAGAATGCTACATGGTCAGAGATCTTCTCAACACTGACACCTGACTGCATCTTGGTCAATTCCCAATCCATCTGCACATGAAGAGACAAGGTCTTTAGGTACGAGAGCGGGAACATCCTCTCCATGTCAGGAAGGAAGAAGTGTCCATTCCCTATTTGACGGAGCCACTTGTAATGTCTGTCATAGAGATCTTCATCTTCTTCGATGGAGTTTCCGAAGAAGAAGTTCGGCTTCCTTAGCAGCATTCGTGCCTCGGACCCAACCGTCCGTCTAAGAGGATTTCCCTAAGTGTCAATGAACTGACCCGGCTCAGTCTGTCCTGACGCTCTCGGTTCTCCCCGGTAAACGCTGGTACCGTTTTTCGAAGACTGAAGAGGACATTTGGGTCTTACCCACCCACGTGCCCGAAGTGATGCCTCTTGGACAGAGGATCAGAAGAATACCTCACTGCAAAGAAGAAAACAAAGAGTTAGAACTCTGGAGTGGTGAAAAATATCAAGTATTGAAGCTCAAGCGCACGTCTCAATCCAAAGAGTTGAAACGTCAGACTCAAAGAAGTCTGCGTATGAGCTTCAAAATTTGAAATTAGAATTTTTTTTAAGTGTTGAGATTCAAACGCGAGTCTCAAGTTTATGAGACCTGCATTCAAAGTCTCAAAACACGAAGCTTATCATACTCGTGTTCTGATCATAAATGCGAGGATCGCATTGATAAAACAAAATGTGATTCTCATCAGACCGCGTTCTATTCATCAACGCGAGAGTCGCGTTCACAAATCAAACGCGAGCCTGTGAGCTCCGCGTTGACTGTTCAACTTCAAAAAAAAGTTTAAGAGTTGAAGCCCTTTCGAGTTCAACAATGGTGAAAACCATTTTACCTAAGATAAGGGCTTCCTGAGGAGGAGCGCGACCCATTGGAGTTGAGGCAGCGGCGGTGTTGGATGAAGAAGCTTTGATGTTGAGGCCATTTTCACAGTTAAAATATTTGAAAACAACTGAAAAAAGCTTAAGCTTTTATGAGTTCTAGAAGCTTTGAAAAGCTTTTTGAAAACTCGAACACGAGTTTAAGGAAGAAGAAACAATCAGAATGAAACGACTATTGAAAATACTTAGTCTTTTATAGGTCATTCAATGGTCGTGATTCGCGGCGCGGATCTTCATCTTGCTCTTGTTTGAAACTCACTGATAAAGTATAAAACTTTAATCAGTAGCTAACAATCTCCAAAAAATTAAAACTCTATTTGAACTCAACAAATTTTAGAGTTTTCTCTTCCAATAAGATCTCTTCTCAGGCTGAAGTCTTGAAGCTTTTCAAAAGTCCAGAGTTTTTAATCAAGCCAAAAGCAAAAGTCGAACGCCCCCAACCCCTTTTATGTAGCTTCTCACAACTATTTATAGAGAATTTTGGAGTGTAACTGACCACTTAAATCTCTCTATAATGGAAATTAATTTCCATTAGATGGAGAAAACGTGTATTAATTGACCCAGTTGGTGGCTGTCAGTTACAGCAAAAACATGGACTTCGCTCTGACGCGGAGCTCACAGGCTTGCATCTGTTTTGAAACGTGGAGCTCACAAGTTCACATTTAAATTGAAATACGAAGTTGCTCAGACTTGCGTTTGTATTGAAACGTGATCTTAAGGCATGCGTATTGAAGAGCAACACGACTATCGCGTTTAGCACAGAACACGACCTTCGTGTTGCATTGTTGATGTAGCAGGACACTTGCGTTTGTATAGAAACGCGATCCTCGCATTAGAATGAGGCTTGCGTTAATTTTTAGACAGCCTACAATCTCTTCAAACAAAAAGGGGAAACACATGAAGAACACAATGGCTGCCATCAAGGATGGATTGGATCAAAACTTTGACGAAGTTGCTAGATCTCCACAATCTTCCTTGTCCTCGGTAAAATCGATGTCCTTGTCTCTCATTTTGATAAACTTGACATTATTAACAAGAGAGAGATCATCAGTTATAGAATGTTCTCAAGGGAAACTAGAATGTCAACTAGAAACAAGGATGGATACACTTGAAAAGCAACCCAGCAACATAAATGCTGATCAATGAGATTGATCATTCAAACTCCACTATTCTCCACTAAAATTCTCAACTTCCCTATTCGATTCTATACCACTTTCGATCAATGGTTTCAAGCATGGTTAATTTGGTTTCAGTATTGGCCAATGGTTTAGAGTATCAACATTGCATATCCACAATCTCGACTGTCAATATTGGCAATATCAGGCGATATTATAGAATTGGTACTGTCTTTGATACCTCAAAATGAGACATGACATTGCCGATGATCAGAAACAACATTTGAAACCTTGGGTTCAAGATTTATTGATTTCAGCACGATATCAACACCAGATATGATCTACTCACAGCCACAGTATGTCCTCCACCTACAACATTAACAAACTATAGTTCGTTGCTGCAGCAAATTGATATACAACCAAAAAGAATTTAAGAAAAAGCACTTTCTTTGACCCAACTCTGCATTAAAAACGAACAACTTTTTTGACCTTTTGTGTTTTCTTCAAATCAGAACGCAGGCAATTTGATCAAGCCCCAAAATCTCCTTAACTTCAGACTACAACTTCAACTTCAAATCTAATCATCATGACGAGATCTCATTGCCGGATCCTTATCTCCAAATTAGCATCTTCCTTCGACAGCAGGTGCCAAGCTTCCCTTTCTCGATAAGCTTGTTTCTCCTTGATTATACTTGTACCTTACCATCACTACATGAACCCACAACATCACAGCCGCTTTGTGCGACAATGGATCCTTTCATGCGTTAAGTGATGATGAACTTTTAAGACATTCTGATGTAGATGTTCAACTGTAACCTTGTATTGTGAATTGTAAGCATAGTGGCACGAAACCTTATACCTAGAAAACCAAGGTGAGTAGTGACTAATAAATTTTATGAAACATTAGGGGACTTGCTAATGAACTTCTGCTGAAATTCAGATCCCAGGCTAAAGTCAGTTAACAACAGCCATCAATACTATTGATGTGCACTATTGCAGACAGCCCAAAAGCAGGGTGTTCTCGACAAGGTTGGTATATTACTAGCTCAATTTCGTGGTATCAAACTGTCATACGAAGGCGTCATCTAAAAGGCCAAAGTGCCCACAACAAGCATTCTTATGACTCCAGATTGATGCTATTCTGAAAAAAGAAACTCTTCAAACATAAGTTTCTCATTGATGGAATTTGTAGGAACAATTAGACCAGAGGATGAAGACGACTAATAATGCCATCATATAGCTTCAACATAGAAGGCTGTTCTTTAGACCGTCAGGATTCAGCACCCGCCACGCCGGATTGAGGATCAACTGATGGAATAGAGAGCTGCCCTACCCAAGAAGGAACCATTATCGTGGAATATCACAGCAGCAGCTACTTTATTTTGTGATTTGGCTAAACGAAGATGAGAGTTGCTTTAACAATGTAGTTAAAACGCACGCATATTGAAGTTGTGGAGCCTGATTACCGATCTTGACAGAAGACAGCCCTCGGAGAAGTACTACGCTGGAAGAACTGCGAGGCCCAGTGCAGTGGGAGTTAGGAGGATGGGAAGTCCATCCTCGATGACTCGGAGGCGAGTCCTCTGGAAGAGTCTCCCGAGGACTGAACCATCATTAAACTCCCTGAGTAAAGGCGTAATACATGCGAGTGTGGACGAGCTTAGAGTTTGAGATGGTGGCATGTTCAAGTGCTCGGAGGATCACTTGGAGTCTCGGGGAGCGACAGAGAAAAAAAAAAAAAATCCCCGAGGCGCAGTGAGGCACAGCAAATGCGGTCCAGCCTGAAAGCTTCGCGATACAGGAAACTCAAGTCACGTGTTAACGGCAGTTTAGAAATGTCACAATTTGTAACTCTAATTTTCTATATAAATGGAGATGTGCAGTATTTAGTGTATGTTAACAGACATGTGGTTCATTGTATCTGGACCTCCTGTGAGGCATGTGAGTCATTGTATTTGGACCTCATGTATATATGCATGTGGTTCATTGTATCTAGACGTGCATAGTTTCTTTATTCTTCTCTCCACATACCTATATATATTGATGTAACTCTTGATGAAATAACATATTGAAATTTTCTCTTTTCCAAATTATCATGGTATCAGAGTCATACCTCTGCTAATCGTTGTTCTACGCTATCAACGAGGCTGGGTTGGGTCGTGCTCATGTAACTGTACCTAGCATTGGGCTATCTCTTCATCTTCTTTTATTGTCGACCTTGACGGCATCTTACTCCAGTCCCGCCTCGGCCCTCGCCTCCATAGTCGTCCTCAGCCCTCACCCTCCAGCGCGTAAGCTTCCTCCTCCGCGAGATCTCTCTAGCACGACATCTGCCATCGAGATCTGTCTTGCCCTGCCACTGCGATTTATGTCCCTCGTCTTTCAGTGTTGCCTCTGCCACCTTGTTGCACAATATACGTAGTCGAGTTCTCATAAACCCTTTCACCTCTGTCCTCGTTCATTTTGCAGCATAATTCACAAAGTCGTCGAGTTCTCGTGAGCACTTCTACCTCTGTTCTTTTTCATTATGCACGCGTCATCAGTGATTGCCTCTGCCCTACGTGGCCAAAATTCCGCCCGCATCTCGTCTCGTTCCTTGACATCCAGTTCTCGTCGTCGACATCCTCATCTAGTATGCACGCGTTACTCGTCATCGCCATTGCACTACGCAGCTGCTACGCCATCTCGTCCCAATCTCGATCACCAAGGTGCAGACCCCTCATCAGTTTCAATCTTATCCAAACTCTCGGTGTTTGATCCACTGTGAGTTTGAGGGGTATTAATAGACATGTAGTTTATTGTATCTACTGTGAGGCATGTGATTCATTGTATCTGGACCTCCTGTATATAGGCATGTCGTTTATTGTATGCGAACATGCATAATTTTCTTATTCTTCTCTCCACATGCCTATATATATTGATGTAACCCTTGGTGAAATAACATAACAAAATTTCCTCTTATGCAAATTATCAGGGTTTAACGAAGCTGTGAGAGCTATTGAGAAGAGCGGTTGTAAGGTTTTCTTCTTCTCCATGTAATCTCTCGATAATAGTGGATTTGTGAGCAACTCCGTGATTTTTTCTTATTTGGGTTTTTAACGTAATTTTTGGTGTTCTGCGTATTGTCTTGTGATATATCTGCGATCTTCTGCATCGCTTTTGATCAGCATCGTGAAATTCATTGCCCAACAACTAGTATCAGAGCATTTGGTTCAAGATGGCTGATGAAGGAAAGATTAGAGTCGAAAGATTCAATGTCTGAACTTCAGGTTTTGAAAGATGCAAATCGAAGACTACCTGTACATGAAAAATCTCTTCCTCTAGGCGGAAAGACCCATAAGCCAAAGGAGATGTCTGATGGCGGGTGAGAGATTCTAGATCGGAAAGCCCTAGGGGTGATCCGATTGTCCCTGACATCAATGGTTGCCTTCAATGTCTTCAGAAAAAAGATAACCAAAGACTTGATGGTAGCGCTATCGAAGATGTACGAGAAACCATCACGTAAAACAAAGTATTCTTGATGAAGAAATTATTCAACCTAAAATGGCTGACAGCGAAAGCATTGCTGGGCATCTTAACGAATTCAACACGCTAATGAGTCAGTTGGAATCAGTAGAGATCAATTTTGAAGATGAAATCAGAGCGTTGGTTCTGTTATCCAGTTTGACGAAGGCTGAGATGGTCTCGTGATCGCGGTGAGCAATTCCTGTGGGATAGGAATCTTAAAATTTGATAATATAGTGGGTATACTTCTTAGCGAAGAGGCGCACAGAAAGTCTTCAGGGTCGGCTGAGACATCCGGGAGTGCCATGAGTGTCGATCGGAGAGGGAGGTCTGAGAATAGAGATAATAAAAAGAATGGGAGGTCGAAATCCAAATTGGGGGAGGTAAATCCAAGTCGAGGGGTGCAGGATGTTGGCGGTATGGTGAGATAAGGCATAGTCAAAAGACTGCAAGCAAAAGGATAGAGAAGGTAAAGGTAAGAAGAAAGATTCCGTGTATATCATGGAGAATGATGGATCCGACGCCTTGATTCTCTCCTTACCTGAGTCCATTGAGTCATGGGTTATTGACTCTGGCGACTCTTCTCACGCCACTTCCTGACAAGATATCTTTCAACACTACGTGAAAGGTGGATTTGAAAAGGTGTACTTGAGAGATGATGAACTGTGTGACATTGTCAGGAAAGATGATGTGGTGGTTAGCCTCTCTAATGGCTCGACACTGAAGTTGAGGAGCGTCAGACAAGTACCGAAGCTGAAGAGAAACATAATCTCTGTCAGACAGCTTGCGAAGGGATAAAGAACACCTTCGATGGTGATGTATGCAAGATCACCAAAGGTTCCATGGTGATGGCCCACGATAAGAAGGTACTCTTTACATGACGTCAGTTTCGGGGCATCAATTTTAGTTGCTTCGTCGGAAGTGGATGCCAGGGTGTGGCATCAGAGACTTGAGAATATGAACGAGAAGGGAATAAAAGTGATGCTCTCCAAGGATAAGTTGTCAGAGTGAAGTCTGTTGATCTAGACTTCTGCAAAGACTGTGTCTACGGGAAGCAGAAGCAAGTCAGTTTCTCAACGGTGAGAAAGACTCCGAAGGTAGAGAAGTTGGAGTTAGTGCATACTAATGTCTGGGGTAAGGCTTCAGTTCCCTCCCTCGGAGGCTCATTATATTTTGTGACCTTCATTGATGATTCTAATAAGAAGGTCTGGGTGTATTTATTAAAACATAAGTTGGATGTGTTTGAGGTGTTTAAGAAATGGCTGGCCCGAGTTGAGAATGAATCAAGTCGGAAGTTTAAGTGCTTGAAGTCCGACAATGAGGGCGAATATTGCAATGGCAGATTCGAAGAGTTCTATGCAAGTCGGGGAATCTAAAGAGTGAACACGGTTCTCGAAAATTCTCATCAAAACAGAGTGGCGGAGCGCATGAATTGGACTATTTTGGAGTGTGCTCAAGCATGCGGATACATGTTGGTTTAGCCAAGCAGTTCTGGGCAGATGCAGTCAACACGATAGTGTATCTGATCAACAGAGGACCTTCGGTGTCCCTGAATATGAGATTCTCGAGGAGACATGAACCGGCAAAAAGGTAAACCTGAATCACATGTGTAAATTTGGTTGCATCTCTTATGTCCATATTGAGCTAAGTGACATAAGCAAGTTGGACTCAAAGTCTAGGAGGTGCATCTTCATTAGATACGGAACTGATGAATACGGCTATCAGTTCCAGGATCTAGAGAACCCCAAGATCTTTAGGCTCAAGGATGTGATTTTGAATGAGCAGAAGACGTACAAAGACTTGCAGACAGATAGTAGCATCTTGGAGGATGATCCTTGGGTAGCACCTCAGAGCACTCCTGAGCAGCAGGCTATTGCGGTCGGAGTTTATCGAATTTGAAGATGCTCCCATAGACAAGGCTCAGAACATTCCTGAGGGGAATGTGGAACTCGAGTAGCACTTTTGACCTCACAAACTGAGCTGAGGCGCTCAACCAGGCAGACGAAGGATTTAGAAAAATATTCTCCTACCTTACACTATATGTTATTGATTGATAGTGGTAAGCCCGAGTATTATGAGGAGGCTTTACAGGTGGAAGCCAAAGCTGAGTGGGAGCTTGCTATGGATGATGTGATGGCGTCTCTCATGGAAAACTAAACATGAGATTTGGTTGAACTACCAGAGAGCAATTGTGTCATACATAATAAGTGGGTCTACCTGCTGAAGGAGAAGAATGATAGCACCAAGAGGTACAAGACAAGGCTAGTTGTGAAGGGGTTTCAATAGCGAGAAGGTATTGACTTCAACAAGATTTTTTCTCCTGTTGTGAGACATGCTACCATTAGATTTGTGCTCAGTATTGTGGCAGCGGATAATTTACATCAGGAACAACTAGATGTTGTTCCTCCATGGCGATTTGGAGGACATTTACATGTTGCAGCCACGGGGGTATATCATGTCAGGAAAGGAGTAGTTGGTTTGCAAGCTAAAGAAGAGTCTTTATGGCTTGAAACAGGCTCCGAGGCAGTGGTATTTGAAGTTTGACAGATTCATAGTGAGCAGTGATTTCACAAGATTGGAGGTTGATCACTGCTGCTATGGTTCAAGAATTCATGTATCATGCTCTTGTTGTACGTAAATGATACGCTTGTTATTGGGTCCAGCATGAAAGAGATTATGAATCTCAAGGCCAGATTGGCGGAATAATTCTCAATGAAGGACTTGGGTCATGTGAAAAAAATTCTTAGAATGAGGATCAACAGAGAGAGAAAGAGATTGCTAAAAGTGTCAGAAGTCGAGTACGTGAAGAAGGTCTGAAGAGGTTTAACATGACGATGCAAAACTTGTGAACGTTCCACTTGGAGGTCACTTCAAACTTTCAGAGGCACAGACTCCGACGACAGAAGATGAGAAGGCTCTCATGTCGGAGGTGTCATATGCATCAGCTGTGGCAGCCTGATGTATGCTATGGTCTGCACGAGGGCAGACATTGCTCAAGCAATGGGAGTTGTCAGCAGATACATGAGCAACCCCGGGAAAGAGCACTGGAGAGCTGTGAAGTGAATCCTGAGATATCTGAAGGGCAATTCAAATATGGCATTGTGTTATGGAGGCATGGACGTTCAGCTACTGAGATATGTTGACTCCAACTTTGCGGGTGATATAGACAGCAAAGGAGTATCACTGGTTATGTCTTCACTCTAAGAAGTGGAGCTGTGAGCTGGTGTCAAGGCTGCAGAAGATAGTCGCCTTGTCGACGACAAATGCCGAGTATGTTGCAGTGACAGAAGCTTGCAAGGAGCTGATATAGAGTGACAGCCAGAGCGCAATTGACCTTGAAAACAATCTGGTCTATCATGACAGAACCAAGCACATTGATGTACGGTATCATTTCACCCGCAAGATTTTGAAGGATAGTGTGTTTTAATTGCTGAATATATACAAGATTCAGAATCCAGCAGACATGTTGACCAAGGTGGTCGCAGTTGAGCTGAAAAGTTGTTCAGCTTCTGTGGATCTTAAAGACTGAGGATCCGAGTTTGAGTCGCTCGGAGTGACTATTAGTCGGGAACGAGAGGAGATCGAAAGGAAGATGGGATGATGCTGCTGCGTCTACTCAGTCTCCACATGGGAGATTATTGAAGTTATGGAGCGTTATTGTCAATCTTGACAGAGGATAGCCGCCGGAGAAGTACTACGCTGGAAGAACTGTAAGACCCAGTTGCAGTAGGAGTTAGGAGGACGGGAAGTCTATCCTTGGTGACTTGGAGGCGAGTCCTCGGGAACAATCTCCCGATGACTGAACCACCTTGTTAACTCCCTGAGTAAAGGCCTGTTACAGGCGAGTATGGACGAGCTTGGAGTTTCTGATGGTGACATGTTCAAGTGCTCAGAGGATCACTTCGAGTCTCGAGAGGAGCACTCCAAGCGACAGGGCAGAGGAACATCCCCGAGGCGCAGTGAGGCGCAGGGAATGCGGTCCAGCCTAAAAGCTTCGCGATATAGGAAACTCAAGTCTGTTAAGGGCAGTGTAGGGCATGGTTCAAAGTCGCGGTCTTAGTCGCCGACTCGGCGGGCACCGTTCCACATCAGTCGCAGAGTCTCAGAACGGACTCGGGCGACGCGTAAAATGCTACAAATAAAGTCAAAAAATTCAGAAAAAATCACGATAATTCTTTGAAAAAATATAGTATCAATTTTAATATATCACATGTCCAAAACTAGTTTTTTTGGGGGGTAATTGGGGAAAATATGATGATTTGGGGGGTAAATTTAAGAAATAGGGTGATTTGGGAGTAAATTTAAATATGAAAGAGTAGAGAGGTAAAATGAGAAAACTCAAAATAAATATAAGAGAGAGAGGAGAGATTTGACTCGATCATATCTCCGCTCCCTCTACTCTCTCCCCCCCCCCAACCCGATCTTTCTCCCCCCACTCCCCCCCTCCCCCTCTGAATAGATCTCTCTCTCTGTCCCCTCCACTTCGGATTGATCTCTCTCTCTCTCTTTCTCCCATCTCCCCCTCTGATCGATCTCCCTCTGATCTCTCTCTCCCTCCTTTCCCTTCCTATGATCTCTCTCAGAGAGCGGAGGGAGAGGGGGGGGAGAGAGAGAGATCGGAGGGAGGCCGCGGTCTGGAGGCAGGCGGCGGGGGCGACCGCGAGGTGGGGGATGAGGTAAGTTCCTTTTTTACTCGGATTTTTTTCGTTTTTTCCAATTGGGCTCGGGTAAAACTCTTGAGTTCACTCAGCCATATCGGCCGAGTCAAGTCGAGCCTGTAGTTGAAAGATTTTCCAGATGATGACTACCATTCCAAGGACCACATACATGTACTGAAAGATTTTCCAGATCGAAGGAAAACTTTCCTCCATTTGGCAATGTTGTAGGAGTTCGACCCACTATATAATGTACTAGCTTCCGATTCACAACTCAGCGCCTTTTGGATTTATGTATTTCTATTGGATTGTGATGTACTGAGTTTTACTATCTTCTTTTAACAATGCAGGTGCCTCGAGATGGATAGTGCCTTGAGCTGAGTTATTGTGCAGAAACTCATACTGGTTGTTTATAATGAATAATCTGTAATGTAATTTAGTTCCTCCATTTGTTTCAAGGCATTGTTTTATTCGTTAATAAAGAAAGCGGATAGCATTTGCAATAGGAAATGAAAATTAAGAAAAGCAAAGAAAAAACTAAGCAAGCTATTCCTGAGTTCAGGAAGCAATACCTCGGTGCGCCCTGCGAAGATTATCCGCCAATTCAAAATCTCCTGCTGCTGATCCAACATTCTCTCTTCTCCTCTTACAGGTGTGAGTTCCCAATACCTTGTCAAGTGGAGCACAAAAAAAGCCCCAACTTTTTATGCCGCCTCAGCCGCTGGAGAAACAATCCATTCATCCATCAATGGTCTCTCTACTTGATTCCCTCTTGAACGAAGACCAACATGTGAGCTTGAACTAAGAGGGAGCTTGCTCGGGGTGTCACTTGGGCATTTCTACAAACAAATGGTGTGCTTGCTTGCTTGCTTTTGGTCAGACATTTTGCCAACGAACTTCCCAAATTACCAGTGAAAAGGAAGAGGAGAAGGAAGAAGACCCATTGGCCTAAAGTCCCCCAAAACGATGACGATTAATGAGAGGAGGAAGAAAAAGGAAGGGAGCTCGAGGTTCCTGGTCTTGCGGTGGGCAGTCGTGTTCGGCCACTTCAGTACTGTGCATGGACCTAAAGTTGCATATGCTAGATTCTTGGACGAGTGCGAAGCACGTGTAAGAAATTTTTTTTTATTCTTTTGGAGTTTTATGCACGTGTAAGAAATCTTTATGCACGTGTAAGACATGGACCTAAAGTTTACACTTGAGGTCGATCGAATACTAGCTAAGATGGAGCTTTTAAAAACAAGTATCTTGCATCATCAAAAAATAGTAGCATATCAACGAGTAGGAAAGAAATCTGATTTAAATAAGATTGAACCTGAAATCGTTTTGGCGATTTCTCCCTCTTGGGCCAAACTGTATTTCAATTTTAGTAACTCAGACATCTCAGTGTACACCTACGAATTGAACTTCAAACAAATTCCTAACAAAAAGTATCAAAACACATCAAAGAAAAATGTGATCAATGAGTTGGTACAAGATTAGTTGAAGGGATTGCATGGTGACAAAGGCACAGGTTGATCAGAAAAGAGAGCAAGAACTGTATGTGATGAATGCAGTCCTCATGCTTATAGAGCTGTCACTCTGGAATATATGTATTTTACTCCCATATCATGATGTTCAATCTGATGCAAGTAATCTCAGTAACAATAAAGCTCAGCATTTTTCTGATTTCTGTTACTAATACATAGTGTTTATGCTGATTCACTCACATTATCAGATAATTAACCTGATCAACAAGAATCAAAGCACGTTTCAAAATCAAACATTGGTAACATTTCAGCAAAGAATCCACTCCGAAATTCTAGAATATTTGCAACCCAAAACAGAAAATAAAAATAAAAACCAGAACACAATAATGTTTCTTTCCCTCCATGCTAACCTTTCTCAATGACCAGGAAGTAAAATTCACCATGTAGCATCACTCGATTTCCCCCATGGAACACAAATGAAAGAAGAACAAAAAAATAATAATAATAATAAATAATGAAGAGAAAAAAGAAAAAAGAACATGGAACATCTAAATGTGACCACCACCCTCCACTTGGAGGTCGCAAATTTTGATAAGATCCTTGTGGTAAATGATGTTTATTTGATGATAAGAATTTACAAACTGTCCAGGCGAAAGATCTGCTTCTCAGCTGCAACATTTTAAGAGAATTAATCAGAGAACGAATCCTGGCAGAAGAACCGAAGTTCACATAGAGAAATATAGAAGGTTGAGTTTATAAGTTAATTTTGTTTACCAGGCATGAATTTCTTCACCACATCGAGCTCCTTGCAGGCAAAGCTAGCTGTGAACATGAACAGCATGTATTAAATAAATAAACTTTACAGGAAGAATCGAGTATAAATGTGGAAATGCATCATTTGTAGCATCTTAGCCATCCCATATATAGCTTGACTGTAGTAAGAATTTTAACTATTCTAAGAAATTTTTTGCGTTTTGTTGTGCGGTTTTTGTAGTTCTAGAATCTACTGCTTTGTATATCTACAATCAAGTATCATCATTTTACCTCTCTTTACTCTCCAGTTTCAAGTGTACTCTGATGTTGATAGGAGAGGTGATGTTGGCAATTACTGTTCTTGTCAGTTATTGTTTCCACCTACAAGCTTTGAGTCTCTATCCCTTTGGTGGCCAAGGAAGCAACCTAATTTCTTGGTTTCTGGTGAAAACCAAATATTTCGCAGAGCTGACCCTTTAAAGATTATTTGGCTTCAAGTTTACTTATGTGTGGTTATCATTTGTATGACTATGAAAAATATCATGTGTTAAAATTTACTACAGTCGAAACCGTCATGGTTCAAGTTTTGGGTCCTCTGGATATTCAGAGACAACTATCAAAGTTGCCGAGAACAATCACACACACACGAACAAAGAACAAAGAGAGAACACGAGATTTAACGAGGTTCGACAATTTGTTCTTTGTTCGTGTGTGTTTGTGTGATTGATCTCGGCAACTCTGATAGTTGTCTCTGAATCTCCGAAAGACCCAACAAGCTCGTTGGGATCGGTGAAGTAGATCGTCTTCGGAAATCTAATGCAGGGTTTCGTTTGGGGGTAAAGTTTTGACATCTATTTAAATCTATTTTCACTGATTAGTTTCCGCAGTTATGGTTTGATTTTCTGGAGAATATAGTCAAAGTCAATCAATCAACGGAGAAGATCGTGAATATTCATCAATCAAAGATCGACTTGGTAAAGCTCGATGGCACAGACAACTTCGGTATGTGGAGATGTGTAAGTGATGGATGCACTGATCGCATCAAACCTAGAAGACTCTCTTTTATATGACAAGAAATCATAGCAGACCTCAGAGAAAAATTGGGACAAGATGAACCGGACAACGTGTGGCGTCATCGGATCTTATTTGACACAAGATCTGAAGTATCATGTGATAACAGAAACTTCTGCGAGGAAGATTTGAGAGATCCTAGAGAGTTTGACGAAAAACATTGAGAACCGCTTGCATCTCAAAAAAAGGTTTTACCGCTTCTAGTTGAAGGGGATTTCCATCGGCAAGCACATGAACTACATGAAAGGTTTTACCGCTTCTAGTTGAAGGGAATTTCCATCGGCAAGCACATGAACTACATGAAACTTCTTGCAGACTTAACTAATATGGATGACGTGATCAAGGACGAGGACAAGGAATTGACAATGGTGATCTCTCTTCTGGATAATGATTATGAGACCTTCGTTCTTACCCTTGACAATGGTAAGCAATCCCTTAGAGGTGTCGGCTGCTCTTGTGAACCATGAACTGAGAAGGACAAGAAGTCCTCTAACAGCACATTAGCAGAGGTATTGATTATAAGATGAAGAAGATCCAATCGGAAGGGCAAAGGCGATCGTGAGAGGTCGAAGTCCAGGACTGGTTTGACCAGCTTTCTGCAAAGAGGAAGGACACTGAAAAGTTGATTGTCTGAAACTCAAGAACAAGGTGTCGAAGCCAGAAGCAAACGTCGCACAGGTGAAGAGTTCACATGTGGATGGTTCGGATTCTTACTCATCAGTTGTTTCGCTTGCTATCACTACTCCTACAGTTTGCAACTCAGATATTGAATATGGACACTACCTACCATGTTTGTCCCAAGCGAGATTTGTTCGCTAGTTTTGAGAAGCTAGACGACGATTTGGTGCAGATGGATGACGACTCTACCTGCAACATGGATGGAGCAGGTACGATTCTTATCAAGATGTTCGATGGGATGGTGAGGGAGATGAAAGATGTGAGATACGTTCCTCATATAAAAAAAACTTATCTCAATTGGAGCTTTGAAAGCACAAGGTTTAGAGTTTTCTGGTCGAGATGGAGTTCTCAAGATGTTCAAGGCTTTATGATTGTGTTGAAGGGTACAGACACAATAACCTCTATTATATAAAAGGTAATATTGTTACAGGGCAACTGACAGCTGGTTTAGATGATTCAACCATGCTATGGCATATGAGGCGGGACACACAAGTGAAAATAATTTGTAAACTCTCGCAAAACAAGGATTGTTGAAGGAGCCAAGACCTGCAAATTAGAGTTTTGTGATACTGCATCATTGGCAAGAAGACCAAGGTGAAGTTTGGCACTGCTATTCACCTCACAAAGAGGATTCTTAATTACGTTCACATGGATGCTTAAGGACCTACCAAGACGACATCACTTGGAGGTATGCATTATTTTGTGTCATTTATTGATAATTTCTCTAAGCATTGTTGGGTTTACACCATGAGACACAAAGGGGAAGTCCTAAATTTGTTTGTTGAGTAGAAGAAACATATGAAAAAACACACAAAAAGGAAGATCAAGGTACTCCGTTCGGATAATGGTGCTGAGTACACTAGTGATCCGTTCCTACAGCTATGCCATGACGAGGGTATATAGAGGCACGTCACAGTTAGAGAAACAACGCAACAGAATGGAGCGGCCGAAAGGATGAATCGTATCTTACTGGAGAATGTTCGATGTAATCAAATTCTGGATTGACAAAATTCTTTGGGTTGAGGCATTGATGCATGCGTGTCATCTCATCAATAGATTGTCATCGTTTGCGATAGGAGGTAAAACTTTCATGGAGGTTTGGTCAGGGTAAGTTGCTAAGACTACAATTCGCTTAAGATATTTGGATGTCATGCCTACTACCGTGTTAAGGAAGACAAGCTAGATCAAAGAGTGAAGAAAAGCGTGTTTTTGAGGTTCAAAAGAGGAGTTAAAGGCTACAAGGTAGCAAAGATGTCACATTTAATGAGGCTTCAATGATGAAGTCTACCATCTCTCAGCAGGTGAAGAGTAAAAAGACCACAAAGATATCACAGCAGGTGGAGAGTGATGCTACTCCACGTACTCCAGGTAGTTCAGTATCATTTAAGATTACAACGACAGTGACACAGGATGAGAATCATGTGTCGATGAGGATACTGAAGATACTGAGAAGCAAGGACAAGTTATATGTCAGGTCCAAGATTCTGTTGCAGCTGGATAAGGAAGAAGAAACTCACGGGAGCCCACATAACTCACTACAAATGATTGTGGCTTATGCACTCCCGGTCATTCAAGATGCAATTCCATTTACATATAGAGAAATAGAAATCAGTTCTGAGTCTGAGATGTGAAAGGAAGCTATTTTGGAAGAGATGAACTCTCTTCATAAGAACGATACTTGAGAATTGTCAGAATTACCCAAGGGGATGAAGGCCATTGGTTACAAGTGGGTGTAAGCTAAAAAGAAAGATCTCAAGATAGAGCTACAGTTCGCTACAAGGCCAGATTGGTAGCAAAAGGCTACGCACAAAGAGAAGGTATTCATTACAACGAGGTAATCTCCATTGTTGCAAAACACTCTTCCATTCAGATACTGTTGGCATTGGTGGCGCAGTACGACTTGGAGTTGGATCAACTTGATGTGAAGACCGCCTTTCTTCATGGCGATCTTGATGAGATCTTTATGACTCAACTGGTGGGATTCAAAGCTACAGAAATAAAAAATTTGGTTTGCAAGCTAAAGAAATCTCTATATGGGCTGAAGCGATCGTTGAGGCAATGGTACAAGCGATTTGACAGTTTTAAGCGTGGCAAGAAGTACACAAGGAGTAAATATGACTTATGTGTTTACTACAAGTTATCAAGTGGGGAGTATATCTATCGGTTGCTATATGTTGAAGATATGCTCATTGCTTCCAAGAGTAAATCAGCAATTGATAAGTTGAAGAAACATTGTCATTCGAGTTCGAGATGAAAGATCTAGGCGAAGCAAAAAAAGGTACTTGCATGGAAATTGAACGAGACAGGGATAGTTCGCAAGGTTTGCTCGACTCAGAAGGGGCATTTTGCGAAAGGTACTTTAGAAGTTTAAAATTAATGGCGAAACAAAGTCTGTAAGTACACCGCTGGCTCCTCACTTCAAGCTTAAAGCTATTATATCTTCCACTACAGTTGAAGAACACAACTATATGTCTCACGTACCGTATGCTAATGCAGTGGATAACTTGATGTATGCTATGGTGTGTACAAGGCCCGATTTGTCACAAGCTGTCAATATGATTAGCAGATACATGAATGATCCCGGTAGGATCATTGGGAGACTGTGAGGTGGATTCTATTGTACATCAAGTGTACAATAGATGTCGGATTGGTATTTGAGAAGAATACCAATGGTAAGCAAGAGTGTACGAATATGTTGACTTCAATTATGCAGGAAATTTTGACAAGCGTCAGTCTACGACGGGATATTGTCTTTACATTGTCCCAAACACTGGTGAGTTGGCGCTCGACTTTACAGTTTATTGTCGCTTTGTCAACAACAGAAGCTGAGTATATGACCATGATAGAGGCTATATAGAAGGGCATTTGGCATCAAGAGTTGCTTAATAATTTGGGAACGAACAAGATCAGTTGAAGATCAATTGTAATAACATGAGTGCTATCTATTTGGCGAAGAACTAGGTCTATCATGCACGAATGAAACACATTGACGTCATGTTTCATTTTGTTAGGAAGATTCTCAAACAAGGTGATCTAGTACTTTAGAAGATTCACATGAAAGAGAATCTTGCAGACATGCTTACCTATGTGATTTTGGGAGCCAAGTTCAGTCATTATAAGAACTTACTCCATATTCTTCCAGTTGCTTTAATTCGGCGGAGCTCGTTTGGATGAACTACGTGTGGCTTGATCTCATGGTTAAGGGGTACGTAGGCAGTCATAATAGTGCAGCTTGTTTGCTAAGTTGACATGGTGATTCGTTAGTGTTCAGCTGTAATTTGAGAAATCTTCGCCGAAGTGGAGAATTGTGGAAGAGAGGATCTAAACTCATTATGGTAGAGTTATTTAACTCACTGGAAACAACAGCAGAGAACCAGGCCGGCCGATCGCACGGTCAACTGACGTGCACAGTAGCCAGAGACAGGGTCAGTCGACCGACTTGCATGATTTGAAGAAACGGGTCGGGTCGAGCGATAGGGCCGACAAACTAATAGAGCGCAGCGCAAACGCATTTGGACTAGGCGCACACAAGTCAGTTGGTCAACCGGGCCCAGGAGCTGGTTTGGCGATTGCATAACTCGCATTCGATCACCTGGTCGACCGCAAGTCGAGTCTGTCAGTGTTCAAATTAGATTTTGACTTCGATTTTGGTCCGATTTCAAAGATTTTGGTTTTCTTTTCTTCATGGATTCTCTGTCTATATATTAAGGGGCGTTGTACCCTTATTTGTAACATGTATTGGTGATTTGATTAATAAGATCTCTCCCTCTGCCTTGAGAACTTAAGCGAATTACCCAACCTCATTAAATCTCGTACTCTCTCTTTGTTCTTTGTTCGTGTGTGTGTGATTGATCTCGGCAACTCTGATAGTTGTCTCTGAATCTTAGAAGAACCCAACATCTACTGTCCTAGAGTTTAAGGAGGTAACTCCATTAATTTATACTGAACAAGGATGTGCAAGGAAGAGAACTCAACCTTTATTTCCTGGATGTAAAGAAGTTAAAACTTTGACAAATAAAGAGTTCTGAATTAATGGAAGTGTGAGGGTTGGTCAGGATCAACCAAGCCAATGAGAACTTTATTTCTCCAATAGAAATCTATCTCCGTCTCGGAAAGAACTGAAAGTGTCATAACTTGTATATCATTCTGGAATAATGAGACAGCTTCTACTTATGACCTCAAGGTTATGAAACAAATACTAATGATTTGTATGTCAAGAGATCTGATTAACTCAACAACAAAAGATCAGGCTCAAACTAAATTAGGAGAATAACTTCTCTCAAAATGTTTTTCACTTGATCTTGACGTGCAGCAGACACCTCTGATATCACCAACTATGATGGACTAAATCTGATTCATCTCAAACTTGAATGTCTCTGCATACCTCCAGTAGATTAGGCAGATTATGATTATATGGTGCCACCAGGCACTCTGAAGGAAACAGTCTGACAAGGTAACTTAATTAGACTTTTTTGGGCTTCAATACTGTCCCCCCTAGCACTGGCTAGCTAAGAAGCACAGACAGAAACAAGCTGATGCTGCAGACCTGACACTGACATGACAACGTTGACACACAGAATTCTAAGAAAGTACACACAGAATAGGAATGACACAGCAAGAGTATCATGCCCGACACAACACGAATTCATGATAGAAGTCTCAGTGCTTCATGATCGGCTAACCATAAGACCATTACTGGAGTCGTAAGATTTGGTAGATAGATATATCCAACTGCACTATTTGACATATCTCTTTACCGTATTTGTGATAAAAGTGTACATCTCAGTACCTATATGATAATGAAATCATTAACTATGTACATCCCCCCCCCCCCCCCCCCCACACACACACACACAAACACACACACACAAACCACTAATTCACGCATCAGTCTGGCTAGTTATTGTAGAGGTAAATTCTTCGGAGGAATTTATCTACACTCAAATTGTAAATGGGAATGTAAATCAAACGCAAACACCAGAGAATTACGTGAAAAATCCAATGAGGGAAAATCACGGAACAAAAAGAGAGATTTCATTAAATCAGAAAGATTACAAGAAGTTCTCAATACTCTATTACAAGTTCAATTCTCTAAAGTTTGATCTCTTACCAAGGAGGAAGAGATCGGCTTCCATAGCTGAGGGTTGATAAGTTGAGTCGTGATCTTCGAGATCTTCACCTATGGATCAGCCCACGATCGAAACTGCATGTAACGCCCCAACTATAATTGGTAGAGTGGTGCATTGTTGGTTGGCGAGGATAACGGCTCATATTCGCAGTTTTCGCCCACCATGTGCCGACTTGTTGTAATCGTATTGTTAACCAGGTGGTGGAGTAAGATCAGCTGGATGAGATCGACTCTGAAACCTCTATGATTTGTGAGATTTGCCAGGTGTCACAATATCACAGAGGTCACAATTTCGACCACTACAAATGGCCCATCCATCTCTTCTTCTCGGAGTCTCTAGTTGGGAAGGAGAGAATGGATTTAGCTCCCGAGTAGACCTTTCAGTTGCCGCTACAAGACAAGGCCGAGGAGTTACTGAAGAATCGCTTCATATCTCTATGCATTAATGCTCTGAGCTGGCTATCAGGATGTCACTCTGCAAGTCTCATAGGCGTGCATGACGTGCAAGATGTCGCCGTTTGAAGGCCTTGGGACTCACGCGATGGTCAGAATTCAAACGTGAAAGGCGGAAAAGTAACCGCCTTTTTCAGAGTCATCATTGCGATGACATCTGTACAAGATTCAGATTGGGGGGGGGGAAAGAGGGAGAGTTTTCATAAATCTCAAATTCCCAAAACTTCTTGAGTCATGCATCTCTTCTTCTTAATGTCTTGGATCTCTACCCCCAAATTGATCATCAAGTCCACCGTCCCTATTCTGAAATGGTTGGCGCTGAAGGAAAAGGAAAGAGGGCTCAGTTCAGCACCAGGACAACCATTGATTTTGACCTCACGCCGAAGATTCTCCGCAGCCGAAGGAGATTGATGAATATCTGATGAGGTATGTCGTCTGATTGCCGTCGAACATCAAGGTGGAGTGGTGCACCGCCGAGACTGACTATACAGTGGCCCCTAAAACGTGTTGTATACCTCCACCCCCGGATATTGGCTTTGGGGCTGAAGTTCCCGTTAATGAGTTTCGTTCATAGTCTCCTGCGCCATTTCAAAGTTGCCCCTCGCAGTTGGTGGCAGGGAACTGGCGTGTCGTCTTGGGCTTTGAAGCTTTTTATGATATGTTCGCCCCTAATTCTCGCAGGGTCGAAGACATCTCTGCCCTTTATGTAATGAGAAAGACTAAAGAGAACGATCATTTCTTCGCTGCAAGGAATGGTCTGGAGAGGTTGATCGTCAACTTGACGGACAGCGACCGTCATCTGGGTCTCTGGTGCTTGGGAGATGGCTACACAGAAGGATCGTGGCATCGTTCCAACAGCATGAAACCAAGGAGCGCTCCAACGCCATGGTGTCTAGTCACGGCGGAAGCCAGGAGAGGGTCCAGTGCCTGCTCCAGATCGGCTTCGACCATCGCAACTGGAGCTAGTTGCTAGATCCGAGTCGACCTTCCGTGCCTCCAGACGTCTCGAGGGCTCTGTCTATGGCTCGGGATGATGCAGTTCTGCTCCCATCGTCGCGACCATCATGGAGAAAGAAGGTGCAAGGGCGAGTGCTGCCTCGCTCAAGAAGGCGAGCCCTTCAAAGTGGAGCACCAAACCGAGATCACGCGAGAAGTGTCCATCTCGGGCTGACCCGCCCAGGAAAAAGATAGTGTCAGATGCTTCTCAACCTAACAAGGAAGAGGAAGATCTGAGCCAACGCTCGTGCACCGCAAGAGGAAGCTTTTGACCAGGCCAGCCAGCAGGTAGGAGTGGTTCTGCTCTTGGAGTTTTTCCTTGCGCTGGACTTGATTTTGATTTAGGCATGTCTTATTTTACAGAAGTGTCGAGTCGATTATGGCTCTGATATGAAGGATATGGATCGGTGGCTGATGGAGCTGCATGGGGGTTCCGACCCAGTAATAGGGGAAGAATTTCGGAAACAGTTTTACTTACAGCCTCTCGGGAGAAGGAGCCCTCCGATTGACCCAAGTCCACCGAGCCGGTGGATTCTCCGACCCTCCTCCCCGAGGTTAGAGTCCATATGATGTCGGCTCCCAAGGAAGTATCTTCGAGGTGACCCTCCAACTGAAATCGCTCTGTCTCTCCCCTTGGAGCCTTCAGTCGAGATTCAACAGGTTGAGAATATCTCTGTAGGGCCTTCGTCGTTGTTCATCCCTCTATGGGACTATCTCAGGAATCTCCTGTTCAGAGCTCTGAGTGATGATGTTCCTGCGGAGGAGAGAGCGCGAGATGGCTCTTGATCACGGAGACTTCCTCTGAGGCCTGGAGAAGTTCGAGAGGGTTCTGTCGAAGGACCAGAGAAGGTGATTGGAGAACGACGTCTTCAGGGTAAGTCTTGATCGTGCTTTGCTTTCCATTAGCCAAGTAGCCCCTCCTAACTGATCTCTTTGCAGACTGCAGTATTCGTTGTCCAGTCCTTGGTTGTCAGCAGATCGCCCTGAGAGAGGACTTGGCCATCACTGACCTTCAGAAGAATCTTGAAGAGTCGTCTGCATAAAGGAGGGAGGTCAATGAGAAGCTCGCAAAGCTCCAGGCCGACTTGGACCAAGAGTTGGCCGCTCTTTGAGGTCGGGAAAGAGAATTGGTCTGGCTTCGAGGGGAGCTTGAGGAGATCACCAAGTCAAAGGGGAGGTCCTCAAAGCTGGGGCAGAAAGGCTCTGAGCTCCAATCCACCCTGAGAGAGGTGGGGAAGCACGCCAGCTGGCTGAGGATGCCAAGACCGAGCGCGATCGCGAGAAGGCTGCCTTCCAAGCCGAAAAGGAAGGCTTGCTTCGTGACTTGGAGCAAGCGCAGGCCGACGAGGTTGAGGCCGAGAAGAAGGCTGGCAACTTTATAGCAAAGGTGCAAAAGAAGGTCCAAGTGTACAAGCGCTTGAAGTACGAGCATAGATATAAGGCCCGAGCGCAAGAAAAAGCACCAAGGTACCCTCTTGAGGTTAGTGTCTCTCGAGAGGATCAAAACGCATCTAAGTCCTTGGGCTCTGATACCCCGCTCCCCTTTGCTGCCACCATTGAGACAACAGAGGCTCCTCAGGACTCTCCTGCTGGCGCAGCTAATGAGGCTCCTCTAGCAGAGCCTAGCTCCAAAGCTGTCAGAGCATCTCTTCAAGGCAGTATAAGTGCTCGATTATATTTGCAATTAACCCATTTCCTTGATTGTACTTGTGATGAATAAATCAATAAAAGAATTAAAAAATTCTGTTCAATGACTTGTTTGGATTTGATCGATGTTTTGGTATTGTGTTATTGATTGTAGCTCGATGAGGATGGGGATTAAGTGTCTCCTGCTCCCCGAGAGGTTGTCCCAAGTCAGCTCGAATCTTCTGGGCCACTGTTGAACATGGGGTCCCAAGTCTTGAAAGTCATGTGGAGGGTAGATCCACAGGGATCAGGCTTCTTGCGGAGCTCGTGGAGAACCCGGATGACGAAGACTTGGACGCAGATCCCAACTTAGGCCTTGGGAAGGAGCCAGGATCTCTGCTTGACTATCTACACGTTCGACATAACTGGGTGATGAAGAGCCGCCTTCGTTCTATGATTGGCCTCCCGCTCTACATGCAGATATCGACATATAACAGCCTCATCTTCTAGTTGGAGAGTAAGCTAATCGCCATCAGTCGGAGGTGAGCGAGCTCTTGGACACGGCATCCAAATAGATAGATAGATGGTCTGAGAAAAACAGAAGTTGAAAGAGTTGAAGAAGGAGAACCTTAACCTGGATTTGAGGGGGCTAAACCACGGTTCAAAGACTCGGCCGAGTCGGAGACGAGTTGGCCGAGTCGCATCCGTCTCGGCCCGCTCCGAGATGAGTCCGAGTTACGAGTCGATCGACTCAACTAAAAGGAGACTGACTCAGCCGAGAATCGGAGTTGACTCGGTCGACTCGGCATGATGATGATTTTGTGCCTCATCACAATTCAATGTGAAAATAACTACATTAACATGTATTTATAAATGTAGTTTGTGCAATTTACTATATTGTGCGTGTATTTTGATATGCTTCTACCGAAAACGCGTGTATTTATACTTTCGCTTTATGTTTAGTGTGCTAAGTGATATATTTTGGATATGTGATACATGAATGTGAATGTCTACATTTTTTTTAAAATTTGTCGTGATTTTTTTAGAATTTTTTGAGCTTTCTATGTAGCGTTTTGCGCGTATCGCCCGATACCGATCCGAATCGCCGAGACCGATCCGTCTCACTGCCCGCCGAGTTGGCGGCCGAGACCGCGACTGTGAACTATGGGCTAAACAAATAAAGCTCCAACTGACAGAGTCCCTCCTAGAGAGGTTGAAGCAGCTGAAGAAGGTGATAGACGACATTGTTGATCTACAAAAGATCATCTCCAAGAAAGATTTGGAGATCACCTCTTTTTAGTCGCTGTCTTCTCAAGACAAGAGGGAAACTCATGCGCTAAAAGTAAAGGTCTGAGAACTAGAGCTAGGTTCGGAGCGCAACGAGCGCGAGATAGAGAGACTCCGAGAAGAGGTCCGTTAAAAGGAAGATCTCTACCAGGAGATGCTCGAAGAGAACTTAAGAGCTGTGCTTTGAAGTGAACATGCTTCACCCCCTGGACCGACATAGCTAAGGAAGTGGTGGCCCGAGCAGGAGGCGCTAAGCCTGGACGCTTGTTCTGACATTTGTATCCATTTGTGCTTTTTTTTGTATCCCCAAGGTTGTAATAACACGTGTTTGCCCGAGTCGTGATTTTTCTGAATGTGTGTTTGATCTATTGGCAATGGGTTGATCATGTTTGATTCTGAGTTTAGCTTTTGCTCTTATGATATTGGTACAACTCACTTGTCCAATTGCGTTAGACCCCAAGAAGTGAGGACTAGGAGTGTTGATAGTTGTTGGAGTCTCTGGATCATTGTCGGGGCTGATGGGAAAACTTCTACCTTGCGAGAGAATCTCCAAGTAAGGGTAATCGTCAGGGCAAGAGCCCGATGTAGACTTTTCTCCAAATAGTCGTTAAGGCGAGAGCCCGATATAGGCTATAGGAGTCGTGGGGGACTTCCGTCTTTCAAGAGAGTCTTCGCGTAGGCCTGATCGTAAGGGTGAAAACTCGCTATAGGCCGTTGGGCGAGCCTCCGACTAACTTTTCTCAGCCATTTGGCATCAAACGTTTCTACATATATTTTGCATAAGCATATTGTGGGGTTATATACCACTTCAGCAGCCATAATGCATTTACACATTCCTTGAGGGTAGTTAGTGCGTGATATTCCACAATAAAATCTCACCAACATCTAACCAACTTTAATGCCACAGTTTCCTTGAGAACTTGTAACATTGACCAGTAGATGTTCCATTGGTAACAAAGCCAGATTTCTCAAAGTAATAGGAATGAACAATAGAAAGGTGCATCCCTTGCTTCATGGCTCAAAGTAACAGACATGAATGTGTGTGTATAGAGAGAAACTTCTATTATTCCAAAAGGATTTTACCCTGAATCCTTTCCACTCAAATTCAACCCTCTGATATTCGAATGCAAGATCCACTCCGTTGAAGTTGATCTATATTATTTCAAATATCTATAAACCAAAAAAACAAGTGTTTTGAATACTTTTTACCCATCCATCAAGCGGCGCAAAATGGACGGCCGAAAGTAGTGAGTTGGTTAGATCTATGTCTTTAGACATACAAATTCTCGATCCGGCCATTTCATTATGATCTAAACATTTAAAAACCCTACAAACTAATTTTTGTTTGGTTTCAAATGTTCTACACTGTTAAACTAACCAACTCATTATTTAGGCCGTTCATTTTCTCCCTACTTGATGCATGGGAAAAAAGTATCCAAAACACTTAATTTTTGGTTTATATATACTTGAAATAATATAGATTAACTTCAACGGAGTGGATCTTGTATTCGATGTCAGATGTTGGTATTTGAGTAGGAAGGATTCGGGGTCAAATCCTTTTGGAAGGACACAAGTCTATCTCTCCCTCTCTCTATATATACACACACAAGTCTATCTCTCTCTCTCTCTCTATATATATATAGAGAGAGAGACTTGTGTGTGTAGAGAGAGAGAGACTTGTGTGTGTGTATATATATATAAAGAGAGATAGATTTGTGTCCTTCCAAAAGGATTTGAGCCTAAATCCTTCCAACTCAAATACAACCCTACGACATTTGAATACAAGATCCACTCCGTTGAAGTTGATCTATATTATTTCAGTATTTATAAACCAAAAATCAAGTGTTTTGAATACATTTCACTCATACACCAAGCAGCGCAAAATGGACGGCCGAAAGTAGTGAGTTGATTAGATCTATGTCTCTAGACATACAAATTCTCAATCCGGACATTTGATTATAATCTAAACATTTAAAAACCCCTACAAACCAATTTTTGTTATGTTTCAAATGTTCTACACCGTTAAATTAACCAACTCATTATTTAGGTCATCCATTTTTGCCCTACTTGATGCATGGGTAAAAAGTATTCAAAATACTTGATTTTTAGTTTATAGATACTTGAAATAATATAGATCAACTTCAACGGAGTGGATCTTGTATTCGAATGTCAGATGTTGGTATTTGAGTAGGAAGGATTCGACTTCGAATCCTTCCAGAATGACACAAGTCTACCTCTCTCTCTCTATGTATATATATATAGAGAGAGAGGGAGATAGACTTGTGTCATTCTAGAAGGATTTGAGGCCGAATCCTTCCCACTCAAATACAACCCTATGACATCTGAACGCAAGATCTATTCCGTTGAAGTTGATTTACATTATTTCAAGTAACTAAAAACAAAAATCATATATTTTGAATATTTTTTGCCCATCCATCAAGTAGGCACAAATGAACAGCCGAAATAGTGAGTTGGTTAATTTAATGGTATAAAATATTTTAAATCTAATAAAAAATTGTGTGTGAGAGTTTTAAGTGTTTAGATCATGATGAAATGATCGGATCGAGAATTTATATGTCTAAAGACGTAGATCTAAGCAATATGCTATTTTTGGTCATTCATTTTGCGCATATTTGATGCATGAGCAAAAAGTATTCAAAATAAATGATTTTTCATTTTTAGTTACTTGAAATAATGTAGATTAACTTTAACGGAATGGATCTTGCATTTGGATGTCGTAGAGTTGTATTTGAGTGGGAATAATTTGGCCTCGAATCCTTTCAGAATAACACAAGTCTCTCTCTCTCTCTGTGTATATATAGGGTAAAATGTTCCTAGTATGTCTCCTTAGATTATAATCTAAGGAGACGGCTTAAAAACTCTAATATTTCGATTTTTTTCATGATCTGACCGCACATTATCATCTTCATATTTTAAGATGTACACATATAAAAAATCAAGTGATTTAGAGTTCATTTACTCATTGATCCAATCGTTTCATTTTGTTCTACTGTTAAAAAACCGTTAATATTTGAACCCAAAGAAAATAGGGTAAACGAACTCCAAATCACTTGATTTTTTATATGTGTACATCTTAGAACATAAAAATGATAATGTGTGATCGGATCGTGAAAAAATCAAGATTTTAGAGCTTTAAACCACCTCCTTGATTAATCTAAGGAGACATACTAGAAACACTTTACCCATATATATATGTATGTATGTATGTATATGTATATAGAGGAATTTGTACCTCAGCCGCCAGCTGAGAGAGTCTCTCAGTTGGCGCAACGTGACTGAATTTTAACCACAATTTTGGGTGTCGGTACCATGGTCGCAGTTTTATATGAAGACTGTGATTAAGTCGCGGTGTTTTTATGAGAACTGATACCATGATCGCAGTCTTTCCTGAGGACTGCGACCAAGGTCGCAGTCTTTCTCTGAAGATTGCGACCATGGTCACAATCTTATTCTGAAAATATATGATTTTTTTAGGACTGCGACCATATTATAGTGGACTGCGACCATATTGCAGTAAGTTTGCGACCATATTGAAGTGACAGCTGAGAGAGTCTCTCTCAGCTGGCGGCTGAGGTATATTTTTCTCATGTATATATAACCAGTACGTCACATCTCCAAAGTTATCATGGCTCAAAATAAAAACAAATGTAAATGCCTCCGATCTGATTAAATATTTTTGCACCAATGGGAACAGGTCATAGGTAATTGTTTTCAACAATATGGTTCAAAGGCAACACCAAAATGGGTTTAAATGAGCAACTACTTTAAAAGATTTCAAACATTAAAATTTCATAAATATTTTGTCCCTCTTGTATGATAAAAGTACAAGGCATTTAGGTACTTTATTTTCACAATTCTAGTTTGAGTGGTGAATATATATTATTTATTTCAGAAACAAATGATAAGAAAGTTTATAGAAGTGGATTGTCCTAGTAGTATTTGCTGATTTAGAATTTTAGGGATCATGCTTCTACAGATAGATTTGAAGCTAGTCATTCCAACAGTAGTTTTCTTTATGCAAAACAGTTGGGCTAGCCCCCCCCCCCCCCCCCCCCCATTCCATTAAAGAGAAGTTAACGAAACAATAGTCATAGTACAAAATACATGGAGTGTCCTCCTCAATACGCAACGTTCATGGACATTCCAAAAGTAGTAAGACTAAATTTGGATGAAAGATAATAAATTAAGAATACTGAATACTAGAGCATATAATAACCGGAAATACTGATCTAGAATGCAGAATATCAGATAGGATCACAAATAATGCAGTTTTATAGATGCCCATGATCCTACTCTACCATCCAAAACCAAAACCTATAGAATGCTGAACAAAATCCATGTATGCTCATTCCACAATCACACTCTTCGTAACACTTATTATCAGCTTGTGGGAATAGTTGGCAACTGGTGATCAACAGCAACGCCTTTACCTCGGCACAAATTAGCAAATGCTTCCTAAAAAGGCATTTATCTAATCTCTGCATTCTTATTTCTTTTGGGGAAGGGAGGAAAAAACAAACAAAAATTTGAAGATTTTCACCTTACATCATCTTTGGGAGCCCTGAAACACATGAAGCAATCCACAACAATTCCACACGGATGCCCGTTGCTCTGATAGAGCAGTAGTGACTTGAACAGCACTTGCCTGTGTTCAAAACACCGATAGTCCGAAAATGATCAGAAGCGTCTTATTACAAGACACAATTGAAGGGGGGAAAAACATTCAAACTGAGAATCAATCAAATTACCGAGCTCATGATGACTGTGCCCATATTAGGCATTTCTCTACTTTCTCCGCACTCGCCTTCTCCTTCGCCTTCACTCAGAGCATAATCACCTGGATCCGAGACGGGAACTTCGCTAGCTTCCACCCCCTCCACTTCAGTCACATAAGCAACTGATTGCTCTCCATTCTGACCTTCTTGCAGTACAATCTCAGCTGATCTCTCAGTAACAAAACCCACTTCCTCTTTAGCTTCTTCTACTCTCTCTTCACTCACTTTCTCCAATAAAATCTCAGTGGGTCTCTCAGAAACATCACGCACTTCCTCTTTAGCCTCTGCACCTTCACTAGCTTCCACTTTATCCAATAAAACCTCATGGGATCTCTCAGAAACAGAAGGCTCTTCCTCCTTGGGCTGAACAGCCTCAATGCTCACATCCTTGGCATTCTCTGAGCTCTCCATATCCCCCTTCTCTTCTATTTCTTTGTGTACAGATTAAAGGGTCATTAGAATTTGAAGAAGGCAAGCAAAGCAAGCAAGCAAACAAACAAATGAATAAATAAACAAAAGTGGAAAGTGCAAAAGGGTTTTAATAGAGGGGGAAAGGAGGGAATACCTTGTTGATGGGTAGTTGTGGAGATGCCCACCTCATGGGCCTCATCTTCTTCCTTTCTCTTGGCAGCTGCTGCAGCTGCAGCCTTTTTCCTCTTCTTGGGGCCTGAGGGCATGGTGGGTTTGGTTTGATTGATAGGGGTGTGTGTGAGAGAGAGAGAAGAGAGAGAGAGAGAGAGAGCTGTTGTTGTTATTATTTCTGTTTGTTGGGGTTTTTGGAGTTGTTTTCTATTTGAGTTATAGGGACCTCTTGAGTCTTTAGAGGCCGACCAGAGTAAGGGGGGTTGTGTGCGAAGGGATAAGGGGAGTGGAGGTGATGTGGTGGTGAGGGACAGAGGAGGGGAGGGCAACTTTTCAAAAAAGTTCTCTTTCTAAAAATAATTTAAAGATCGGTTTCTTTTAAAATTAATTTCAAAAATCAGCTTCTGACTTTTCGCGTTAGTGTTACATCAGCTCGGTCCGCCAACATATCACTGGGGTTGTTTTTGTTCGCGAAACAATTTTTTTCATTATATTTTCTCGACTAGGGTTGGAAACCCCAGTCAAATTATATACATTTTTTTAAAAATTTTGGCTTAGCTGGGGTTGCCAACCCCGGCCAAGCCAGACGACTTGAGCAAATTTTTTGCCCGAGTCTGGATTGCATCCATACATGCAACATGCATGCATGAATTATTACCTTTAGGCACGTTGATCCATTATTACATTTTAGGCACGTTCATTTATTCCTCTGCATTATTACCCTTTAGGCACATGCATGTATGCATGCATGCGTGCATGCAAGCCAGCCAGACTTGGCAAAAAATTTGTCAAGTCTGATTCGGTCAGGGTTGTCAATTCCGGTCGGGCCGAAAAAAACATAGAAAAAATGGAAATTCCCTCGTCTGGGGTTGCCAACTCCGGCGAATCAAAAACAGCCTCCGCCAGCTCTAACATCACGCTGACGGGTCTAACTGATGTGGCACTGACGTGACGTGTCAGATGTCGATTCTTGAAAATATTTTTGAAGTTGGTAGGTTTTTGAAATTATTTTTTAAAAGAAGATTTTTTTTTTCAAAAATGCCTGGGAAGGGGGCGGTTCTTTCCTTGAGTTTTCAATTTTTTATATGTATATAATATATATAATATTATATTATTTTTCTTTATTTCACTTTTTTTAAAGATGTAATCAAGGCGAATGGGTCCAATTAATATACTAATAATATATCATCGTCGGGCGATAGGAAACCGACCGACGGCAACAGCGGCGGTGAGAGAGAGATGAGGGTGGAGAGGGGAGGAGGAAAGCGAGAGTGAGACAGAGGGCGTAGAGGGAAAATTATAGCTAGAGAGGGGAAGAGGGGAGGCGGAGAAGGGAGAGGGAAGAAGCGGAGAGCCGGAGAAGGGAGAAGCGGAGAGCCAGAGAGGGGAGAGCTGGCAGGCGGAGGATCAGAGCACGGGAGGGAGAGGTAGAGAGCGAGAGATGGGGAAGACGGACGGACATAATTTGTGAAGGAATCATGGAGAAACCCCCCTTCGGTCGGTTTTGATTAATAAAAAGGAGGTAAAAAATACAACAAAGTAGCAAAAAATCATCCCTCACCAAGAGGGTGAAGGGAGAAGGAAAAAAATACAAAATTACTAGCTGCATGCAAAGATCAAAGCTAAGAAAGAGTTTTACACCAAAAGTCAGAAAAGAACAGGACACGATGGGAGACAACTTCAGCTGGGTGCTAGTCTATATAAAAATCCGCAAATTGCGTTCATGCCAAATGGACCAAACTACCGCGTAAATATCCCAAATCTTCCTCAACACTCTAGGTGCATAGGAGATCCGCCGGTCCTCCCACAAATGATAAGAGGTATGTAGGCCAAGAAGAAAGAGCTATCTGGTTCACTATAGGGGCGCATACTTTTCGGGCAAAGGTGCAGAAAAGGAAGAGATGGTTTGATGATTCAGGATATTCATAGTAAAGAGCGCACATTGACAAGGGCCAAATATACCTGTTATGAAGATAGAGTCTAGTAGGCAATCGTTCTTGAATTGCAAGCCATGTGATTTTCTTGACTTTGAGAGGAGATACCACCTTCCATAAACATGTTGCAGCTCTGTCCTGAGGTAGCGGGGGTTGCAATAGCTGACACTGAAAATTGATAGCGAATATATCCGATGAGCCCGCCCTCCAAGTGATCTGGTCTGGCCGTCCCGAAAAGTATGCATTTGAAGAGTACACATAAAGCCTGCCAACACTGGTAAATTTGTACTTGAGAAGAATTGGTCTTTAACAAGAAAGTCACAAGTTATAAATGTATCATTAATATTATAAGAAGAAACTTTTGTCCTTTTCTATAAATCAACTAACAAAAGAACATTTCTTTCACTAACAACACAATTCTTCATAATTAGCTCTTAAAAAAAATTTATTTTCAACGGTCATGAACTTCGTATAAGCTTGTCTTTTAATAATTATTTATTTTTTAATGTTAAAAAAATAATTCATGTTTATCTAAAAATACAAAACGTAGATTTTTTGCTTTTTATTGAACTTTTTTTTCTTTTTTATGTTTAACAAGGACATCGAGATTGAGAGAATCTTGAAAAGTTGATAAGACATGCGACCGGTAACAAGATCGCCAGTTCTAGATATATCGATGTTTTCTCTCAGACATCTCAATCAGTTCTGAGGAAATATTTTGTTAGTAAACCCTTACTTGGTCGCTATCAACAATAAACTTTTTGCAGATTTCTTGGGAATTAGTTCTTAGAAATGCTTGTTTTGGATGTCACAAACTTTGTGGGTTTGTTCAAACTGCGGTTAACATTTTCAAGAATATTTCTTTTACTCTTATTATTGAATCAAGAGAGGTTATCTTTAAAAAAAAAATTATAAACTCCTTTCAGAAATTGTTAGGAATTACACATCAGTAACAAAATCCAATGACTAAAGAATTTGTCAGAGAAATTTCCACAATAAACTCTTTTCAGAATCAATCACCAATGAATAAAATCTAATCACATCATCAAATACCCATACACACAACCTCAACCTCTCTCAATAACACAATCTTCACATTGTTCATTCTCACGTAAACCCAAGAATTAATACAATTAGGGGAGAAAAGAAGAAATCAAATGATCAACTGAATGTTTTCAGGTCCTAATTCTTGCTGTGGGTGATCCCCCATGTATAGCAATGATGTATAAGAACTGAGTTGCTGAAAGAATGATCAAAAAAGCCTCCATTGTTCTCTGCAAAAGGTTTTGACAGGAAAAAAAAAATAATCAACACAATTTTTGAGAAATTAAAGAATTTCAGATTAAAATTTTTGTCAAATCTTACCAATTTCGCGTTTCTTCCCTCCAAATCAATCTCCTTGCAAGCCAATCTTCAAGTAGAATTCAAAGTACAATTAAACAGTTAAATTAATTTGACATGTTAATAAAAAATGTGGGATATTGAACTTTCTGCTCACCCCATTGCAAGAAGAGTGAGAGCCCATGCTACAATAGCAGAGGATGCTGCAGGGTGCATACTGTCATAATTCCACAACCGGAGGTGGTTGACACCGGCGATGGCAGAGGCGGCACCCATGACTCCAGCAATCAGCGAGAACACCACGAAGAATCCGGTGGCCCAGTTCCCGATCGGGAAGAACACCGGTGGGAAGTGAGCCGGAAGCTGAGCTCTGAACCTGCAAACATATTGCAATGTGTCATATTCAGACTATGTTGCTGCACAATTTTCTCAGTTATGTGTTCAGTAGGCAAAGATTGATGTGTGTTACCTATGATGAAGCCATAGTCAATTGCTTTGTTGAGAGCCCATCCTCCAATGGCTACCACTATGACATACATGCAGAAGTTCAGAGCTAGGAGAAGGCCCGCCACCGGCTTCATCGCTTTGATTGAGATGACAAGATTCAGTATTGTGGATAAGAGAAGCTATGGGTTTTTTGCTTATATATGTTTAGTTGCCATGGATGGCTTTGTTCTTTGCTTGTGAAGGGGGAGGAAAGCTTTGAATTCAAGAAAGGGAGCCAAAACCTCAAGGACAAGAGACATTGTTCTCTATGATTAAATGAGTTGGTTATCTTTATGGCATTTGTTTAATAATATTGGATTCTTGATTTATGGAGGGTTGCAATGTGCTCAACTTTATTCTTTGTAGAAGCCCTTTGCTTTTGTGGGAAGAAAGCAACATTCTTTGTTTGCTGCCGTTGCTGAACCTTTTATGGGCAAGGGTAGAAGTTACTGAATCTTGTACTTGTTGTGTAAAAGGCCCCTAATAGAGAGTTAACTCATAGGGCTGTCTCCAAAGAGAGACTCTTTTATGTTCTCTCCTTCTTCTTTTTTTATCTTTTTCATTTATTTGTGTCTGCAAGCACATGCAAGTGTTTTGAGTTCCTGCGTACATCCTTCTTCTTCTTCTCCATCTTCAACATGAAGCTTTTCAGCAATTTTCAACAGAAATTCAACATTTAGCATTGATCTACAATGACAAATACAACATTAGCAATCCAGCTGTTCGATTCACTAATTCAATTTTAGTGTCGGCATCAGTAATTCAACATTTCATTATCATTTTAGCACTTTAAGAAAATACTTTAGCTCTAAGTGACTTCACCATTTATTTTCATTACTCAAAAAAACATTCATTTTAGTTTTTTTTTACGGTAAACTCTCCATGTCATGCCATTGTGAGTTTGAAAATATATATCCATTGTGAGTTTGAAAAGAATTATATATATATATATATATATATATATATATATATATATATATATATATATATATATATATCAGAAATATGTATATGTATATCAGAAATATGTATATCAGCCGACAGCTGAGAGTCCCTATCAGCCTGTGGTGACATGACACATTATTAGCCACACCAGCCTATTAGAATAAGTGAAATTACTAAATGCCCTGCGGTAAAAGGTAGTTGTCACGCTATTGTTTATTATTATTTTCCCCTATTTCTTGTTAAACGCGTTGTCAGATCTAGGTTTGAGTTTTACTGCCAGAAAGTTTTTCTAAAAAAAGCGGGATCTGGATTAGGTTTTTTTTTTTCTTTTCTTTTACTTTATAGACCTAAATCTCCAAGCTATTCATCGTGATCTCCTTTTCTATTTTAATGTCGACCCTCGATCAGAACACATCTCCTACCAATTCAGATTGTCATCATCCCCGATCTCTTTCTTTCGATCTAAATATGAAATGTATATCATCGTGTTCAACTTCCTCACAGAATATTGAAAATCTTGAAGGGTTGAGATCTTTGGATGCTGATCAAGAGGTTTTCATTTTATCCTTTTTTTTAAAATTTCCCCGTAATTTCTTATATATAAAAAATCTTGGGTAATGTAGATGAAACTGCGATCTAGTTTACATTTTACAGAACAATAATCATTTTTATCAAAGTCATCTTTTTCAGCTAACAATTTCACAGTTTTGTTAACTGTGATCTCAGTCACAGTTATTTAATTTGAAAATTACCTGTTTTTCTCATATACACTAAATTGTAAGAACTGTGATTAAAGTCGCAGTATATATTAAAACAATTTTTTCAGTTATAATAGATATCCTAAAGTATGTGATTATGATCGTTGTTTTTAATAAATTATGTCTTAGTATCTATATATTTGAGATGTTACCTGCAGTCCGTAATTATCGTGCATGTGCGACCTTTTGCACAGTACTTTAAGGATTTCGACAGAGGTTGTAGTATTATAAAATATTACATTCTTTTGCAAAAAATCTGGACATCCTGAAAGTTGCGACTACGGTCGCATTCTTTTATTCAATAGTCACAACTATCTTTACAACTACGACCTTAGTCGCAGCTTTATTTATTATAGTTTAGACGTGTGATTTTCAATAATTTTTTTATTTTCAATTACCTGTTTTTTCTCATATACATTAAATTGTAAGAACTATGACTAAGATGCAGTATATATTAAAATAATTTTTTCAGTTATTATAAACATCATAAAGTATGCGATTATGATCGCTGTTTTTAATAAACTATGTCTCAGTATCATATAACTGTGACGTTACCTGCAGTATGTAATTATTTTGCATGTGCGACTTTTTGCGCAGTCTTTTAATACATTAAGGATTTCAACAGGTCGCAGTATTACAAAATATTACATTCTTTTGCAAAAAAATTGGACATCCTGAAAGCTGCGACTACGGTCACAGCCTTTTATTCAATAGTCACAGCTATCTTTACAACTGCGACCTTAGTCGCAGTTTTATTTATTATAGTTCAGACGTGTGATTTTCAATTATTTCTTTTTATTTAGTTCAACATTTTGTTTTGTAGGATCTAAATTTACATGGAGAAATGTCTAGAAGCTTAGTTATTCTTTTAGGATAACAATTTTTCATAGATGATGGAGCATACAACTTCTACAATGCTTATGTAAGGAACAAAAGTTTTGACGTGAGAAGAAAAACGAATAGATTAGTCATGTAGGCCTCCTCATGAAGTTATTTGCAGAAAATTTTGTTGCAACAAAGAGGCTGTGAAGAAGTTGTGTGACAAACAATAAGATGGGCTTACAGTCAACCGTCATATCGAAACTAAAGTTGAGTGTCCTGCTGAGATGCATGTACGTCTTCGTTTATTACTACACCGAAGATTTTAGGTTGTCACCAAGTTTGTTGATTCTCATTCACATGATTTATCAAGCCCGGATAAGGTCCATCACTTTTACTCTCACCAGACACATCGATCAAAGATTAGCAGAAGCATATGACCAAATTGGTTGATGTAGGAATTCGTCCTTCAAATATTTCCCGTATTGTTAATGCAATGAACCACGAAGAAGGTTGTGAAGAAGTAAGCCCGTAATAAGTTATTGATTTTATTCGACACCGTAGAAATAACATTGGCCATGAGTTTATTTCGTTCATCAAATATTTTCAAGAAAAAGCTGAGTCCGATTCAGATTTTTTTCTTTGCAAGTGAAGTTGATAATGCAGGCATACTTAGAAGTGTTTTTTTGGGCTGATGGAAGAGCAATCTCCTCATATTTGAGTTTTTGTGATGTGATTGTTTTTGACACAACATACATGACTAACCACTTGAACCTGTCATTTGCTCCATTCACTGGAGTAAATTATCATCGGCAGTCAATTTTGTTTGGTTGTGCATTGCTTGCGACGAGCAGAATGATACATTTGTTTGGCTATTCAATAACTGGCTCAAATGCATGCACGGAGTTGCATCAGAAGTGATTTTACTAATCAGGATGCCTAGATAGGTGATGCCATCAAGATGGTATTTCCAACTACTCGGCACCATTACTGTTTTTAGCATGTAAGGAAACATATTGCCGAGTCATAAATCCCCCTGATGAACAAGTACGGGAAAGATTTCATCTCTGATTTCCATATGTGGTACATCTCCCGTGACATAAGCACGTGCGAGGAACGATGGACATTGATGAAAGAAAAATATTATATAGAAGAAGAAGGCAGTTGGTTGTTGAAGGTGTACAGATTGAGTGGACATTGAGTTAATGCTTATCTAAAGGATATTTTCTGTGCTAGAATGACAATCAGTCAAAGGTCTGAGATTATTAATTCCTTCTTTGATGGTTTTGTGAATGCAAATACAAAACTAGTTGAGTTTGTCGACCAATACGATAAAGCTGTCTCTGCCTGTCGTAGTTCTGATACTCAACAAAACTTTTAGGGTTTGAATTCTGTGCCCAATTGTACATCGAATTCATATGAGATACAAGTTTTAAAGTTTTATACCATGAAGATTTTTTAGTTGTTCCAAAAGAAATGGGCAGTTATAATGACACTCTTTTCAGAAGAGTTGAAACGTAATAGACCTGGAGCAAAATATTTGGTTGGTAAATTTTCAAAATCAAAAGACACTTAGGAAAAGGTCAGTTATGAGAATTCTGGTGAACTTAACGTGTCATGTAGTTGCGCATTATTCAAAACAGAGGGTATCCTTTGTAGACATATTCTGTGCATTTTGTGGTGCAATCGAATTACACATATAGGAGAATCCTATACACTACAGAGATGGAAGTTGGATGCTAGTTACAAGAATATTGCAATTGAAAATGAGATTGGACCTTTTTTCTAATCAAGGCACGCGAGGGACTACTAGACTATGGATACTGCATTCCAAATTTAATACAATTCTTGAAATGGTGTCCGATTCTGATATCCATCTTTCAAAGTTGGATGCTGTGTTGGAAAGATTTGCTGCAGAAACCAGTAATGAATGCAAATCTAGGACAGTAAATGATCAATCATCACAGTCTGAAACAAATATTGGTTCGAGTGGATCAGTTATGATTTTGTGAGATGGTGAAGAATTGACTATATGCGATCCAACTTGTCCTGTACCAACCAGGGGAGGCCTAAAAGTGCATCCAGGCTAAAGTCTGATTTTGAAGATTCTCGATCATCGAAGGAAGTCAAAAATCAAAAGTGTGAAAACTATCAACAGCTAGGCCATTACAGGACTGGTTGTCCATTATTGGTATGAAATTAAATCTGTTATAGAATTTAATTTTAAGTTTGATATTTCAATTATTTACGTATCTTTCTTACTTGCAGAGAAAGTAGTTTCATGTTGCGACTAGCTGGAACGAATAAAATTTTTATTTATACATCTTCAGGCATCATCTGCGACCATGGTCGCATTGTTAATGGAAAAGACATTTCATTGTACTGCGACCTGGGTCGTAGTACAGTTGGTCGCAGTACAGGTACTATTGTTGCTTTCAAGTGTTTCTCATCTCTTGTTCCAATATAATATGTTGTACTTTATAATAATATTTGAATACAGTGAAAATATTATTTTAAAATTCACTGCGACAATGTTGGCGTATTCGTACAGAATGTTATACTTAATTGAACATAAACTGTGGTCGATGTATGTATTTTTTTTCTTGAGTTATTTGAACATTTATTATTCCTTTGGACTGCGACTTCGGTCGCAATCATAAGTTCTACTAAAAACTGTAGTTTCAGAATTGCAACCAGCGTCGCAGTTCATATTTCACTATATTTTTGAGTTGTTTGCTTCTTTTTGTTTTATATGAATTATTACATTAAGGTTTTTAATTATGTTACCAGTTTAACGTGTTGACAATGGTGACGTATTCGTACAGAATGCTATAATTAATTGAACATAGACTATGATCGTTGTATACATATTTCTTGAGTTAATGGAATCTTTATTATTCTTTTTGACTGCGACTTTGGTCGCAATCATCGATTTTACCAAAAAGTAGTTTCAGAACTGCGACCAACCTCACAGTTCATATTTCACTATATTATTGGACTGTTTGCTTATCTTGTTCTGTATGAATTATTATATTAAGATTTTTAATTATGTTACTACTTTAATATGTTGAAATATGTTTATAATTAAATTGTATATTGTGAAATTTAGACCTTTATAATGCACACTGTGACCTTAGTCGCAATTATGATTATACTCTTAAATTAGCCTTTTACATTAGCAACTCCAGTCGCTAATATTACTGTTTTATGACTGCGACATTAGTCGCAGTATATCCCATTTTAATGTAAATTATCACATTTTTATTATTGAATCACATTATCGTATTGTTAGACCACTACATGCTATTTCGATCACAGTCAGTCTTAAAAATAGTGAAAAAATTCAATATAGCCCATAAAAATTTGCCACCATAGTTTTATATTCTCACAAACATAAGAATTAAAATAGTGAAAAGATGTGACTAGTAAAATTAAAATTAGAAAAAATATTTATTTACATAATTAACATTTCAAAAAAAGGCATAAATTGCCTAAAAAGAAAAAACTACATATTTAAAAGGACTAATCTAGTCGTCCTCGTCATCACCATCATAATCATCTTCGTCATCCATATTATGACGATCTTCATCTTCCGTATCGCTTTCCTCCTCTTCCTTCTCATTACTGTCACTCTCATCTTCGCTTTCTTCTTCTTCACAGCGGTATTTCATTTCATCCATGAACTCTCAGAGCAGGTCATCTGTATTAAGCTCATCCTCCAACCTGTAGCGAGGGAATGTATTAGAAATGTATTCTCAATCATCATTAGATGAATGACTTCTTTCAGGGGAAGATGGTGGAGAAGACATTTTTAACCTTTTTTAGAATTTGACAGAAACGAATTTCAGGAATGTAATTTAGTCTGTTTGTTTTCCTTTAAAGGACACCTTTAATATATAATACATTCAGGAATTCCAAAAGGTTTATGCTCTCAAATGACGTGAATATGGCATAAATTTATTATCTGTCTTTTTCGAAAAGTGTATACTTTTCAGGTGACTGTTTAGTTTTTGAAAACCGGTTAGAAATCAATATATTTTGAAAGCAATTATTTTTGCTGTGAAGACGGTAAGACTATTATTATTTTAGTTTCTTACGATAGTAAAGGCCATGACGATCATGTTTACTTTTTGTTGAATTAATTATTTTAATAAAATTTAAAACATATATCGTTATGTATATAAAAACATTGCAGCTCCCAATTGGCCACTGGGACCATGATCGCAGTGTGACCTGGAATCGGATTCATTTACTGCGACCATGATCACAATGCTAATAAATAATTTAATTTTTCATAATTTATTCGTACTGTGACCATTGTCGCATTATAAGAAGTCGATACAATCTCCCTCGTTATGAATGCGACTTTGATCGCAATACGAATTCGGAACTCATTATTGGTATTTAAGATCACTGCGACCTAAGTCGCTGACTCTCTTACATGTATAGAATGAAAATCAGGGAATCTTAATGGAGTTTACAACACATGAATAAAAATATAGATAAATTACATTAATATATCCAACAGACCTGCTTTACAAAGAGGATACATTTATAATACAAAAAATTAATATGAATGAACTAACAAAATTAAAATAAAATTTTTTTGTCAAATTTCAATCTTCAAATACCATCTTTTGTATTGTTTTTGTTTTTCATCCCAATTTTTCTCTTTGTCTGTGAGTAACATGTATGCAAGCTCGCTTCTCAGTCTCAGTACATCGGCCGCCGTCACAGCATCAACTGTTGATGGAGTACCAAATGCTATGCTTTCAGTGTACTTGCATACATATACAGTGCAATCAACACTGAAATTGTACAGGAAAAAAATATACGAGATTAAATTTTTACGGTAAATCAGCAAGAAAATATCTTATGTAAATGTCACAAGAAATATATACTTGTTTGCATGTTGGGGACATCTTGCAAATTTTATATAGGTTTTTTTCAATCTTTTATTAAAATCAATTTTAAAAATCTGTAACAATCTTTCTTTCTGCATTGTCAATAGAAAAATAAAATCAATATTAATGCAATTAAATGCAAATATTCAGTAATTGCAAGATTAAATTTAACTCACCATTGTTCTGGCATCTATTTGATACAGCCTTAATATATTACTTGAATTATCCACTGGAACTAAAGAGTTGTAAAAGATCTACTCTTGTGTATGGCAATCCAATACTAGGTCCAGTGAAATCCTTCTTCCTTGGCACTGTGCTTGTGATTGATCGGGAAGAACATGTAATGAATATCTCTTATCTAGTTTCTCAATAACTTCTTGATGAAAAAATCTTTCATATCTCTATTTTTAGATACAACACCGTGCTGTCAAAATCAAAACAATTCAAACATTTAAAGACTTAGTAATAAAATGCAAAAACAATATCAAAAATTATATGAAAAATCAAAACTGAGATCAAGGTCGCAGTCCTCTTTTCTTACAATATTATTTGAGCTGCGAATGTGGTCACAGTCGCCTATTAAGCCTGAAAATGATGCTTACTAATTTGACTGCGGCCTGGGTCACAGTAAAGCTTTAACGAAGTATATTTTTATTGCTACCCTGGTTGCAATTTATTGTATTCAGTCAAGAAAATTGACTGCGACCAAGGTCGCTGTGTTGTTATTGTTACTGAATATTTTTGTTGCGACCAAGATCGCATTCATCATTAGTCAGCTTTAATTTTTAGGATTAATTAGCAACTGCAACCCAGGTCGCAGTCAACTCCTTAGGCCTTATCAATAGTAAATGTGAATAGTAGATTTTTAACCATTAAAATTACAAATTACTACATTAAATAAATAAGTGAGTTTTAATTAAATATAAAGGAGAAAATAGATGTTTACCCAAGCTTCGCTTTGAAAGAATATATTTTTAATCCACCTTTTTTCCCTAGATGCTTCATGTAAAATGATATTAGCACCTAAATCTCTACTAGACATCAGGTCCTCTGTCATTTTTGACAACTATTATTCTGTTATCAGGATTCTGATATGCAATAGCACTGCAAAAAAACAAAAAAGAGTTAATAATGAAATTGTGATAATATAAATAACTTATATGTGATGTAATTGAAATAAAATGAAAAAAATTACTCAGAGGTGGCTTTGTCCCAAAATTTTTTGATGAGAGACTGTTGTTGTGGCTGCAGAATTCTGAAGGCAGTGCATTCACTCAATTTCTGATTTTCGGCTGAGTGTCATCCTTCTTTGTCTTGCCGAAATCAGGGGCAGAAATCTGAGCCGCAGGCTGTGAAAGAGTCTCTTCAATAGTTTTCTTCTTTTGTTTTAGATAAATGAAATCGGAGTCATCGTGATCTCTCCCAGTGCGCTTGCGTTCTTTGACTCCCCTTCCTATCGATCCTTTGGAGTAATCCACAACTTTTTAACGCTTCCTTGTGAACCAGAGTATGTTCTTGATTTTTTTCCCTCAGAAGTTTTGTCTTTTTGGATATCAAGGATCTATTGGGTTAAATTTAAAGTAAAAGTTGAGAAATGTTGCTCAGCAATACTAATTTCGAATTTAGATCGATTGATATCATCGTCTTCCTTTTTTTCTTCTCTTTCGCCTGCTTCTCTTTTTGCTCCCTCATCCTTTTTTGCTTCTCCTCCACCTCATTTTTTCTCTTCTCCTCTCCTTTTTTCTTTCTCCTATTCTCCTTCTCCTCTTACTCCTTCCTTCTTCTCTCCTCTTCTTCCATCTTCTTTTTTTTCTTTTTCTCCTCCTGCTCCTTCCTCCTCCTCTTGAGTTTTCCTCTTCTTCTCCTCCTCCTACTGCAGCTGCCTCCTCTTCTCCTCCTCTTCCTTTCTCCTATTCTCCTTCTCCTGCTCCTTCTTCTCCTTTTTCCTCTTCTCCTCTCCTCCTTTGCAATAGTGGGAGTAGCTCTTCTTCTTCCTCCTCCTTCACATTTATTTTTTGCTGCTGCTTTTTTAGTTTTCTTTTTTCTCTTCTCTCTCTTCTCTTTTTCTTTAATTCAGACTTATGAGCTTTTTAATTCTCTATTTTTTCATTTTTCTTTCTAACTCAACAACATATGCCCTTAAGTATGTATTTTTATTTCTCAAAATTTTCAGTTCTTTAGCTTTTTCATCCCGTGGTGCTGACAAATAACCTGCAACAGTTGGTTCTTATTCCCTCATTGTCTCCTCAACTATTTTGACAGGTTCTCGTTCTGTTTCCGCCGGGATGGTAGCTTTAATATTTATCTCTTCTTTCTCTCCTTCATCTTCTTCTTCTTCATCATCATCTTCAGCAGGAAGGCCAATCATAATTTTTTCATCATTCGAAATGTTGGCCATTCGATTAAAAATCTGAAAATCATGTTAAACAAACATCAATATAAAATTAACATGTTAGTTCTGCTATTTATATCGCAAAAAAATGAAACTTGTATTAGAAGAGCTATCAAATAAACTGCGACCATGGTCGAGTTTTAACTTTTAGCTATAAAACAAATATATCAGTATTGAGACCATAGTCGCAGTACAAATTTCACACTAAATTCGTCCCGTCTCAGATACTGCGATTTCAGACGCAGTCAAAATTAAGGAAATAAAAGAACTGCGATCATGGTCACTGTTCACTTATAACGTAATGGAAGGGACTGCAATTTTGGTCGCAGTTCACTGAAATTTTAGCAGAGGAACTGCGACTTTGACCGCTGACATAAAATTTAAAAATAATATATAAAAACTATTGAAGAGTCTATGGTCGTTAACTATTAAAAACTAACCTTATCTTCTTCAACATTATTATGATCAATTTCAATCAGGGCTCTGCTAATATTTTTGAGCTTCCATCTTACTGCCCGTGGGGTTTTATCCTCCAAACCATTCCTCGGCTCAAAAATAGCAGCCCTTTCACATAGCCAATACTGCAACATGTATTAACAAATTAGTTTATATAAACAGTGTCAATATATAAGTAATTTTCAATAATGTTTACCAATTATATAATTTATACTTACAATAATCTGTACGGAGTATCCTTGCAGCTCAAATGTTGTGTGCCTAAAGATGTCATTTGACTTAATCAGGAATTGCCAAACAACTTAGCCTAACATATGGTCTTCATCAGCTGAATATTGACAATTTGCTCTACTATATACCACGATACCGTGCATTTACTGCCAGAAAAGATAGAGTCGCCGACATATACATGATGATTAGTGTTGTGAAGTCTTGAGCTGCAAGTCTTTGTCTGTCTCTTATAATTTCATTTAAAGTCACTTGCTGCTCAAGCTGTTTATCCTTTGTCACACCTAATTCAGTCCTCCTTCTTTTCTTCACCAGAAGATCATCCAAAACTTCTTCAATGGATACTTTCATGATCTTCTTAATATTTGAGAAATAGTATTTTATCACCCCCCATCCTTCAGTGTACATGTCTTATTCATAATGAATCTGCCCCATTGATAGGTAGGCCAAACGTTAGGGCAACATTCTCTATTGTTAACTTAATTTATTTGCCCCTAATTAAAAAGATCCTTGACTCCCTATCATACTAATCTATAATTTTCAGTACACTTATGTTTGATTTCATGCCTTTGTCAGCACCAAACTCCTCGTTATAGAAGGCTATGAAAATTGCACCAAACGGGATCTCCTTCATTGCATTCACAAAATCTCCCATAATGTGCTTCTTGTATTTTCTGATGAATTCGCACATAGGCTTTAAACTCGATCTCATAGGACGAACCTTCAGTTCTTACTTACCTATAGATGCAGAAACATTAACAACATAAGTACAAAATTAAAAAAATAAACACAGTCGCAGTTAATTTAAATAAATTTGGAAAATAAAAACGACTGCGACTTTGATCGCAACAGTAGATAATAATTTATGATATACTGCGACCAAGGTTGCACTGTTAAATAACTACGACAGATGTCACATTTTTTCTTATTAACCCAATTAATTAATTAATGAAGACCTTGGTCAATGGTTCAGAGCACTACGACCTTGTTTCATCATAATGTGACATTGTCGCAGTATTAATTAAGATAACTTAGTATAACAGACCACTCGGTAGGCCCCAAAAAAGAGGAAGGGACGACAACACTGCGACATCGGTCACAATGTTTTAGAAAAAGTAATCTTAAGAACAAAACAGACGTTAATAAATTTTTTACAAAACATATTTTATTCACAGATTACGACCTAGCTCGCAGTAATATATTAACTGCGACCCAAATCGACCAAGTGGAATGAAAAGATACTATAACCTTGGTGACCTTGGTCAAAGTTTTAAAAAAATTTAAAAATTTAAAAAAATTCTCTAATAAGATTGTTAATTCCTATTTTCTTTTCCTCTTAAACTATGACTTTAATCAGAGTTTCAGGATAGAAAATTAAAAAATATTGTTTCAAATCGCATATAGATTTAATTTTGATTCTTGCTTCTTTAAACAAAAAAGGTGACTTTTTTACTCTTAATTGCGACCAAGGTTGCAAGCTTTTAAAATTAAAAATTTTAAAAAGTATTTTAAAAAAACAAAGTTTCTTGAAAAATTTATGAAAAATTAAAAATTTAAGAAAAATTAAAAATTTAAGAAAAATTTAGTATTATTTTCTTCTTTGAATATAAATTAAAAAAATCAGTGCAAGAGTCACTTTCGAATTGAAGTTAAATTAAAACAGGGAATTTTTAAAAAAAAAAATTTAAATCACAACTGAAAAAATCAAATATGAAGGGTTACAGAACTCAAAATATTAGATTCTCTATGTTTCCTCTTTACCTTTTTTCGCAAATGATTTCTTTGGCACCATCTCGATCAAATCTTTGTTTAAAAAAATAAATTTTGAACGCAGTTGTTTGGAAAGTTTAGGAATAAAAAACACTAAATATTTTCAAATTGATGAACTAAAAAAAATTAAGATTTGTAATTTTTTTGGAAGGAGCGATTTTACAGACAGTAAAAAGTTGTAAGGGATGGTATTTTAGTCAAAGCAATTATTGAAGTGACTGATAGCTTATTCGAGCGAAATTTTTTGGTTTTTTTTTTGCCAAATTTTTGACAAATGTATGGTTATTATGTTGCCACGTCTCGCCGGCTGAGAAACTCTCTCAGCTGGTGGCTGAGCTACAGAAACCCCTATATATATATATATATATATATACATGGACCTCGCGTTGCTGATTGTCGCGCTTATCTAGCGACACTTGGGAAACACGGACTTTATGAGTCCTACATTCTGTCATAGAGATGTGTGTCTCGTGTCTCTGAGAAGAGGCGCGGACCTCGCATTGCTGAACGTTGTGTCTGGGAGGTGAAGCCTCAGAAACGCGAGCCTCTTGAGCTCTGTGTTTTGTCAGAATTCGTTAGGGGGTCGATCAACTTGATCAAATTTAGTCGAAATTTTCAGCTAAGGAATACCGACAGAGAGCTAAACTCTTCTACTAACTTGCTGAGTCCGAGTTTTTTTGCCTAAGTCTCTATGAGATTCCATTGGATTGGAGCTGTGCTACTCCGTCCGTGATCCGAAGAGAAGATTCTCAGAGGAGCTTGACGTTCACCTGGTCAACGAAAATAAGATTCACTTTCCACCGCTATACAAAGAACCCAGCCGGATGCGAGGCTCATGCCTGCGTCTCTTCTAAATAGCATCAGTCGCGCGAGGTCTGAGTCTGGATATCATAACGCGGAGCTCAAGAGGCTCGCGTTTCTGAGGCTTCACCTCCTAGATGCAACATTCAACAACGCGAGGTCCGCGTCTCTACGACAGAATGCAGGACTCATAAAGTCTGTGTTTCTCAAGTGTCATTAGACAAATGCGACAATGAGCAACGCGAGGTCCGCGTATATGTACACACATACACACACATACACACACATATAGGGGTTTCTGTACCTCAGCCGCCAGCTGAGAGAGTTTCTCAGCTGGCGAGACGTGGCAACATAATAGCCACACATTTGTCAAAAATTTTGGCGGACAAAAACCAAAAAATTCCGCTCGAATAAGCCATCAGTCACTTCAACAATTGCTTTGACTAAAATACCCTCCTTATAACTTTCTACTGTCTGTAAAATCGCTTCTTCCAAAAAAAATACGGATCTGAATTTTTTAGTTTATCAATTCGAAAAGATTTAGTGTTTTTTATTCCTAAACTTTCCAAATAACTACGTTTAAAATTTTGTTTTTTAAAACAAAGATTTGATCGAGATGCCACCGAAGAAATCATCCGTGGAAAAAGGTAAAGAGCAAACCTAGAGAACCTAATTTTTTTGGGTTATATAGATCTTTATATTTTGATTTTTTCATTTGTGATTTAATTTTTTTTGTTTTTTAAAAAATTTCCCTGTTTTAATTTAATTTCGATTCAAAAGTGACCCTTGCACTGATTTTTTAATTCAGCTTTGAATTTTTATTCCAAAGAAGAAAGTAATACTAAATATTTTCGGTAAATTTTTAATTTTTCTTAAAATTTTCAAGATACTTTGTTTTTTAAAAATACTTTTTAAAAATTTTAATTTTAAAAGCTTGCGACTTTGGTCGCAATTAAGAGTAAAAAAGTTACCGTTTTGTTTTAAAGATGTAAGAATCAAAATTAAATCTATTTATGTGATTTAAAATAATATTTTTTATTTTCTACCATGAAACTCTGATCAAAGTTATAGTTTAAGAGGAAAAGAATATAGGAATTAACGATCTTTTTAGAGAATTTTTTTTTAAATTTTTAAATTTTTTTTAAAACTGCGACCAAGGTCACCCAAGGTTATAGTATTTTTTCATTCCACCTCGTCGATTTGGGTCGTAATTTTTTATATTAACTTAATATGTTACTGCGAGCTAGGTCATAGTCTGTGAATAAAATATATATTTTTAAAAAATCTATTAACGCCCATTTTGTTTTTAAGATTACTTTTTTTAAAACACTGTGACCAATGTTGCCGTCTCTTCCCTTTTTTTTTGGGCATGCCGTGCGGTCTGTTATACTAAGTTATCTTAATTGATACTGCGACCCTGATCACATTATGATGAAACAAGGGTCGCAGTGCAATGAATCATTGACCAAGGTCCTCATTAATTAATTAATTGGGTTAATAAGAAAAATGCAACATCTGTCGCAGTTATTTAACAGTGCGACCTTGATCGTAGTGTATCATAAATTATTATCTACTGTTGCGACCAAGGTCGCAGTCATTTTTATTTTCCAAATTTATTTAAATTAACTGCGACTGTGTTTATTTTTTTTAATTTTGTACTTATGTTGTTAATGCTTCTGCATCTATAGGTAAGCAAGAACTGAAGGTTCATCTTATGAGATCGAGCCTAAAACCTATGTGCTTCATCAGAAAATATAAAAAGCATATTCAGACAGATTTTGTGAATGCAATAAAGAAGACCCTGTTTGGTGCAATTTTCATAGCATTCTACAACGAGGAGTTTGGTGCTGACAAAAATATGAAATCAAACATAAATGCACTGAAAATTGTAGACCAGTATGATAGGGAGTCAAGGACCTTTCTAATTGGGGGTAAACAAATTGAGTTAATAGTATAGGATGTTTCCTTAACGTTTGGCCTACCTATCAATAGGGCAGATTTCAATATGAATAAGACCTGTACACTGAAGAACAGGGGATGATAAAACACTATTTTTCAAATATTAAGAAGATCACGAAAGTATTTATTGAAGAAGATTTGGATGATCTTCTGGTGAAAAAAGAAGGAAGACTGAATTAGATATGACATAGGATGAACAATTTGAGCAGTAAGTGACTTTAAATAAAATTATAAGAGACAGACATATACTTACACTCAAAGCTTCACAACATTAATTATTATGTATATGTCTGCAACTCTATTCTTTTCTGACAGTAAATGCACGGTGTCGTGATATATAGTAGAGCAAATTGTTAATATTCAGCTGATGAAGACCATATGCTGGGTTAAAACTGTTTGACAATTTCTGATTGAGTCAATGGATATTGATTGGTAGTGAAAAGTGCATTTTTATCATTACATTTACCATCACATTTTCATATTTATTCATATAATCATGCACAATTAACTAATATTTTATTATTTATTGTGTGCAGGCCTTGAGAAATAAAAATAAAGGAATAAAGCCTCAAAAGAAGCCCAAAAGCCCATGTTTAAAGCCCAATGTAAAAGTTGCAATTATTAAATGTCAAAATTGCAATTACACAAGGGCAATAGTTGCAAATACAAAGAAGAGGGAAGGATAGACTTCTATTCAACCCTAGACACTTGCAGGATGAGGATAAAAGCCAAAGAAGGATAGCAAATTCGTTGATAAAAGATTTGGGATCTAGGTAACTTGCTTCCCAAGTTATCCCGAAATCCACAAATAAAGAGTCAGGATGCAGCTTCCAGAAGGAAAAGCCCAGATGGACGGACCAGGGGAGGCCACGCGCCAAAGCGCGTGGCCAGCCGCCACAACTTGGCCGCGAAAACGCGGCCCAAGCCGCGTTTCCGCGGCAGTATAGTCGAGTCAGGCGATAAGGTTTTTTGGGAGAGTCGTCCCGGGACTCTACCTCCTTCTGCACCTATAAATACCCCTGCAGAGCAACCGAGAAGGGCGTACAGAATCCAACAGAGAAAATACAGAGCTAAAGCTAGGGTTTCTTTTAGGCTAACTTGTAATTTAGGTTAGGTTTTTCTTTTTGTAATCTTTGTAACTGAGAGGAGAGGATGTTTTCATGGAGGAAGGAGATCTACTTGTACTGAGGGTGACAATCGTTGTAAGTTTTGCTCTTCTTCCATTGTTAAATAAATCGACTCGAGGTTCGTTTTTGTTCTTTTATTATTTTAGTTCTTTTATTCTTGTGTTATTCTATTGTTTCTCTCTAATGTCTTGCAAACCATGAGACCCAATTGCTTCGAGACTGCTTAGCCGAAGAAGAGCCCTTGATGGCCTATGGAGATGAACAAGCCTTCTTTTGCTAGTCTTTTATTTTTGTAGTGTAGATCGCGAAGGTGGAAGATCCTATACGCCATACTTGCAAGCCTTCAAGGACAAGGTAAGTCGTTGCAAACGGATCAAAGGTAAGCAGGGCAGAAGAGGTAGGTAAGTGTTTCTTTTATTTTCTTTGTTTTCTTTTATTTGTACAGATTAAGTCACCAACATCTCTCCAATTTCTTTCACACTTTTCATTGTATATACCATTGTAAATAACAAAATAAATAAAAAAGAGATAACTTACTTAAACGCTTCCATCGCTAGTCCCTCCCTGAGGATCACGACCCACATAGCCATTGCTACCGCGGATTAGAATTGAGAACCTTACACATCTTGTTTTAAATTCTGATATTCTTTATTTTGTGTGCAGGAAAATCTCAATCAACAAATTGCAACGTTGCCGGGGAGGGACGGTAAGTTTTTCTCTAAATAAAAAAATTAACTAATTCTTTTATTCTTTCTGTTTGCAGGTTTGGAGAACAGGAAAACTAACAGCAGAAGTGGACATATAGCAACTCTGTGCCTCTGCCCTCGAAGGCAGAGCATCAGAGCCTACTACAGTGCTGCGGATCCGCGGCAATAGCCGCGTTTCCGCGGCCTTAGTAGTTCATTACTTACAGATTTTTCTGCAGGTTGCTAAATATTGCAAGATTTGTTTTCTGCTCTGTTATCTTTTCTCTGTGATCACCCTGCTTACTGCTAATTAATCAACAGTAAAATACTTTGTGAAAAAGATAAAAAATTGATTAGACGTTTGCATATTAGGCACGTGTCTTTTCAATTCCTTTATTTTACTATTGAAGAGTGCTGGAGCAAGGTACGTTCGCATTGCATGTAGAATAGGACTCATCTCTTGGTTGATTTTCATGCTTTGAGTGAATCTTATTTACATATCTTGTACACTTGCACAAAATTATCTTAAGGGCACTAACCCATAACAAGATAAGGTGGGGATTTAATCACCCTTCCTTAGCCCAAAAATCAGATTCCAAGCACTCACTAACCCAAGCCTAACTAAAAATTAGTAGACGTTGGCCCTAGGGACATCTCGGACTCAATTAGGAGATTATCCTAAGGGGGAACGGTGTTGGAATTTGACTCCTGCCAAATCAGTGTCTAGGAAGGGGATTGAGCGAAAGCCCGAAGATTGGTGGTTATTTAATTAAGGAACATCTTTGACGGAAAACCTCCCACCACTCTTGCCCTGACCTGGCTGATTAACTTGTGGTCAAAGTCTACACCCTACCTCCCGTGGACAGTCTAACCAGTTAGGAGTTGTCTAGGTCATAGGTCTACCCTAACTTAGGATAGAATTTTTTTCTTTCTTGTTTGTTTATTTGTTTGTTTTCTTTTTTGTTTTTCTTTTGTTTGTGTTTGTGTGATATGTCATATATAATAATTTTTCCAATTTTAATCCATATTACACACCAACCTCTTATTCGGATATTACCAACCCGGCATATCATAACTTTGACCAACCTAGTGTGCCAGATTGGTCTTATCCGAATCATTACATGCCCCAGTCCCAATACTATGAACAAGATTGGAATAATCATCACTACTCTTCACAGAGTCAATGGGGATTCAACACCCCTGAGCCATATGGTCAACCACCTGTTCAACCATTATCTTCATATACGTCTTTTCCCACATCACCAAGGTTTCAGTCCTCCATTGATCTATTCGATGGGTTAGAAGAAAAAGTGGATCGGTTGCAAGATATAATGAATGATCAAATTTTTAGACTTTCAAACATTCTTGAGCAAGTTGATAGGAACCAAGAATCATTCTGTCTAGAAGACCTTGATCAAAATTCAATTTCATCACATCAATATGAACTTGCTCAATCCCAATCCTTGGACAAATTGGCTAGTTTTAATTTCAATGAGATTGAATTAGATTGTGAATGTGAACTCGATCCCCAACTTTGCGATTCAGTTTCCATTTTCGAATCTATGTTGACTCCGGTATCCTTACCCAATTTGGACCAATTTTCTGAGTCAACATTTATTCCCGTACCCATAGATCATGAAATTAAATCACCCATTTTTGATGATCATCATATTGAACTTGACCAATTTCATACTTTTGAAAGTCCCATTGACAACTTGGCAAGTTCTCATTTTTATGAGATTGAACCGAATGAGATATGTGACTTTGATTCTCAAATCTGTGATCAAGTTCAAATTCCCGAATCAATATTGACTCCTGTTTTGTTACCCGACTTAGGTAATATTTTAGAGTCAGTTTTGATTCCCACACCTATCATTCCTGAACTTGAATCACCAATATTGAGTCACATTCCATTGTGGGAAGATGATTGTGGACTTGAGTTTCAACTTCTTGACTTGGACACACTTCTTGAACCAAGCTCGACTCCTGAACCCTTACTTGATTTAAGTTTCTTTCCTGAGTCGGTATTCGTTCCTGAACCTATCATTCTTGAGTCCAAGTCAACCATTCTACCAAGTCACATTCTTTTGTTGGACATAGGTATAGACCATGACTCTGTGATGATTTTCCAGGACTGGTCATGTATAGGAAGTAAGTTTCACGAGAGGATCTTCCATGATCCTATTCATACTGGGGACTGTAAACATGTAAATAGAAAAGAGGTCAATAAAGGTAGGTCCTATGAACTACCACATTATCTTGATTGGGTAGCAACGCTTGGCCCAATCAGACCACCACCGGAACCACCCCCTAAGGTAATTTTTTCCTTCCCCTTCTTCTTTTTCATGCATATATGCATTCATTCATACATTGAGGACAATGCATGAGATAAGTGTGGGGGGAGGCTTTACTAACATACTAACATAGTTAGAAACTAACCAAAATTTGCTAATTAAAAAAAAAAATTTATAAAAAGGACAATATTTTGACTTATCTTTTGAAGAAATCTAAGTTAGTCTTAAGAATTAGGAAAATCATGATTAGGATTTCTAAAAACTTGGTCAAAATAAATAAATTGTTGAATTTTTAGGTATAGGAGGAAAAATTGAATAATTAGTCTTGATTTTTACCTTAATGAAATGTGCATACCTAATACATTTACATATCTAGGATTTTAAGACAAAGACTCTTGTGCCCTATATAAAAAAAAAGGAAAATTCACTGATTAAGCTGGATACATGTGCCTCAAGAAGCATAAGTATTCACGCCTAAAGGTGATCTTATAAATAAAGTCCTTAGTTTTGTGGCCTAGTTCACTCGAATCCTTAAGTCCGTGGGGTATTTTCTCACCCGGTGCCCTAAAACCGACCGGTTTGGGAGCAACCGACTTTAAGTTCGCTACATGGTGGATTAAAAAGCCTAAGGAAACTAAGAAAAATTACTCATATATGTATTAACACATCTAATAGTCAATTAGTTAGGTATGAGAGCCTCAAGAAGCCTTCATGCTTACACGAAAGAAAATTAGATGAGTTATACATATTTAAAAAAAAAGAGAAATAATAATAAAGAGGCATGAGAGTCCAAGTTAAGGAATTGCTAGTAAAAATTCACAAGGATGCATATGACTTAGGGTAACGAAAAAGACTATATAAACATTCAATTTTGACCCTTACCTAAAAAGGAAAACAATTTACTATATAAAGACTAAGTTTAAGAATGAATAAAAATGAGGATCCTAAAAACTTATATATTTTTAGTCTCTTCAAATGTATTTCAAATATTTTCCTTTTTATGGATTTTGTGGGTGTAATCCGCTGAAAACCCTCACGAGACAACACTCGTCCTCCAGGGTAACCTAGGGGTTTAACGGCTTGTTGCACGTGCTAAGTGCAATCGTGATTCCTACGAAAGTGAGTTAGCTAGTTTAGTTTTTCTTTTTCTTTTTGATTTTTACTCGAGGACGAGCAAAAAGATAAGTGTGGGGGTGTGATTGGTAGTGAAAAGTACATTTTTATTATTACATTTACCATCACATTTTCATATTTATTCATATAATCATGCACAATTAACTAATATTTTATTATTTATTGTGTGCAGGCCTTGAGAAATAAAAATAAAGGAAAAAAGTCTCAAAAGAAGCCCAAAGCCCATGTTTAAAGCCCAATGTAAAAGTTGCAATTATTAAATGTCAAAATTGCAATTACACAAGGGCAATAGTTGCAAATACAAAGAAGAGGGAAGGATAGACTTCTATTCAACCTAGACACTTGCAGGATGAGGATAAAAGCCAAAGAAGGATAGCAAATTCGTTGATAAAAGATTTGGGATCTAGGTAACTTGCTTCCCAAGTTATCCCGAAATCCACAAATAAAGAGTCAGGATGCAGCTTCCAGAAGGAAAAGCCCAGATGGACGGACCAGGGGAGGCCACGCGCCAAAGCGCGTGGCCAGCCGCCACAACTTGGCCGCGGAAACGCGGCCCAAGCCGCGTTTCCGCGGCAGTATAGTCGAGTCAGGCGATAAGGTTTTTTGGGAGAGTCATCCCGGGACTCTACCTCCTTCTGCACCTATAAATACCCCTGCAGAGTAACCGAGAAGGGCGTACAGAATCCAACAGAGAAAATACAGAGCTAAAGCTAGGGTTTCTTTTAGGCTAACTTGTAATTTAGGTTAGGTTTTTCTTTTTGTAATCTTTGTAACTGAGAGGAGAGGATGTTTTCATGGAGGAAGGAGTTCTACTTGTACTGAGGGTGACAATCGTTGTAAGTTTTGCTCTTCTTCCATTGTTAAATAAATCGACTCGAGGTTCGTTTTTGTTCTTTTATTATTTTAGTTCTTTTATTCTTGTGTTATTCTATTGTTTCTCTCTAATGTCTTGCAAACCATGAGACCCAATTGCTTCGAGACTGCTTAGCCAAAGAAGAGCCCTTGATGGCCTATGGAGATGAACAAGCCTTCTTTTGCTAGTCTTTTATTTTTGTAGTGTAGATCGCGAAGGTGGAAGATCCTATACGCCATACTTGCAAGCCTTCAAGGACAAGGTAAGTCGTTGCAAACGGATCAAAGGTAAGCAGGGCAGAAGAGGTAGGTAAGTGTTTCTTTTATTTTCTTTGTTTTCTTTTATTTGTATAGATTAAGTCACCAACATCTCTCCAATTTCTTTCACACTTTTCATTGTATATACCATTGTAAATAACAAAATAAATAAAAAGAGATAACTTACTTAAACGCTTCCATCGCTAGTCCCTCCCTGAGGATCACGACCCGCATAGCCATTGCTACCGCGGATTAGAATTGAGAACCTTGCACATCTTGGTTTAAATTCTGATATTCTTTATTTTGTGTGCAGGAAAATCTCAATCAACAAATTGCAACGTTGCCGGGGAGGGACGGTAAGTTTTTCTCTAAATAAAAAAATTAACTAATTCTTTTATTCTTTCTTTTTGCAGGTTTGGAGAACAGGAAAACTTACAGCAGAAGTGGACATATAGCAACTCTGTGCCTCTGCCCTCGAAGGCAGAGCATCAGAGCCTACTACAGTGCCGCGGATCCGCGGCAATAGCCGCGTTTCCGCGGCCTTAGTAGTTCATTACTTACAGATTTTTCTGCAGGTTGCTAAATATTGCAAGATTTGTTTTCTGCTCTGTTATCTTTTCTCTGTGATCACCCTGCTTACTGCTAATTAATCAACAGTAAAATACTTTGTGAAAAAGATAAAAAATTGATTAGACGTTTGCATATTAGGCACGTGTCTTTTCATTCCTTTATTTTACTGTTGAAGAGTGCTGGAGCAAGGTACGTTCGCATTACATGTAGAATAGGACTCATCTCTTGGTTGATTTTCATGCTTTGAGTGAATCTTATTTACATATCTTGTACACTTGCACAAAATTATCTTAAGGGCACTAACCCATAACAAGATAAGGTGGGGATTTAATCACCCTTCCTTAGCCCAAAAATCAGATTCCAAGCACTCACTAACCCAAGCCTAACTAAAAATTAGTAGACGTTGGCCCTAGGGACATCTCGGACTCAATTAGGAGATTATCCTAAGGGGGAACGGTGTTGGAATTTGACTCCTGCCAAATCAGTGTCTAGGAAAGGGATTGAGGGCCGAAAGCCCGAAGATTGGTGGTTATTTAATTAAGGAACGTCTTTGACGGAAAACCTCCCACCACTCTTGCCCTGACCTGGCTGATTAACTTGTAGTCAAAGTTTACACCCTACCTCCTGTGGACAGTCTAACCAGTTAGGAGTCGTCTAGGTCATAAGTCTACCCTAACTTAGGTTAGAATTTTTTTTCTTTTTTGTTTGCTTATTTGTTTGTTTTTCTTTTTATTTGTTTGTGTTTGTGTGATATGGCATATAACAATTTTTCCAATTTTAATCCATATTACACACCAACGTCTTTTTCGGATATTACCAACCCGGCATATCATAACTTTGACCAATCTAGTGTGCCGGAATGGTCTTATCCGAATGAATATAACCCATGCCCCCCATCTTATGACCATAATTTTCATACCACTTTCAACTCTTCACAGAGTTCATGGGGTTTCGCTTTCCCCGAGTCCAATTTTCAACCAGCTTGTCCTCCATATCCACCTAGTCCACAATATTCCAAAGATTCATACTCAGATCCACCCATTCAGAATAGAAAACCGTCTATTTTGGAAATGATGAGTATGCATGAGTCCAAGCAACAACCACCATCAATCTTAGACATGATGATGCGTGAGTCCACCGACTCACAACTTCATCACGATTACACTTCCTCTTTTCAAGTCCAATCACAACATGAAAAGATGCTTGAAGCCATGACTCAGGCTAGATTAGCTCGAGATCATGAAATAGATATGATGGTTCAATCTTTACGTTCTCACCGTTCAACCGATTCTGCTTTCGCTGACCACTCTCTTAGAGCCGACGAGCCACGTTGCGTTGGACAACAAGATTCTACTTCAGTACCATCATTTGAACTTGCCGAAACTCCAATTTTTGATAGTTTGGCAAGTTTTTCCTTTCCTGAAATAGAACTTGAGCATGAATATGATCATGATCTCCCACTTGGTGATTCAATTTTACTTCCTGATTCAATAATGACTCCGGTGTCTCCACCTGATTTCACTTTTCCTGAGTCAACATTGGATCCTGTTCCAATTCATCATGAAATTGAATCACCCATTTTTGATGATCATATTGAACTTGACCAATTTTATAACTTTGAAAGTCCCATGGATAAATGGCAAGTTCTCATTTTTATAACATTGAACCCAATGAGATATGTGACCTAGATTCTCAAATCTATGATCAAGTTCAAATTCCTGAATCATTATTGACTCCTGTTTTGTTACCCGACTTAGGTAATATTTTAGAGTCAGTTTTGATTCCCACACCTATCATTCCTGAACTTGAATCACCAATATTGAGTCACATTCCATTGTGGAAGATGATTGTGGACTTGAATTTCAACTTATTGATTTGGATCCACTTCCTGAACCTAGCCCGACTCCTGTACCCTTACTTGATTTAAGTTTCTTTCCTGAGTCGGTATTCGTTCCCGTACCTATGACGTCCAAGTCAATCATTCCATCTTTTCATACTCCATTTTGGGACAAGGCGGTTGATACAATTGACTCTGAAAATAATTATGAAATTTGGAAATTTGATGGGGTGGAATTGTTAAAAAATGATAATACATACATTTTAGTGGGTTATACAAGAAAAATTTCTGGTAGGTTCCGTGAACTACCACATTATCTTGATTGGGTAGCAACGCTTGGCCCAATTAGACCACCACCGGGACCACCACCTTGAGGTAACTTCTGCCTTCCCTTCTTTTTCATGCATATATGCATTCATTCATACATTGAGGACAATGCATGAGATAAGTGTGGGGGTAGGCTTTACTAACATACTAACATAGGTAGAAACTAACCAAAATTTGCTAATAAAAAAAAAATTATAAAAGGACAATATTTTGACTTATCTTTTGAAAGAAATCTAAGTTAGTCTTAAGAATTAGGAAAATCATGATTAGGATTTCTAAAAACTTAGTCAAAATAAATAAATTGTTGAATTTTTAGGTATAGGAGGAGAAATTGAATAAGTAGTTAGTCTTAATTTTTACCTTAATGAAACATGCATACCTAATGCATATCTAGGATTCGAAGACAAAGACCCTTGTGCCTCATAAAAAATTTTTATTTAAAAAAAAAAAATTCACTAATTAAGCTGGATACATGTGCCTCATGAAGCATAAGTATTCACGCCTAAAGGTGAGTTCTAAATAAAATAAAGTCCTTAGTTTTGTGGCCTAGTTCACTCGAATTTGAGTCCAAGGGGTGTTTTCTCACCTGGTGCCCTAAAGCCGACCGGTTTGGGAGCCACCGACTTTAAGTTCGCTACATGGGTGGATTGGAAAGCCTAAGAAAACTAAGAAATATTATGTATGTATTAACACATCTAATAGTCAATTAGTTAGGTATGAGGGCCTCAAGAAGCCTTGATGCTTACACGAAAGAAAATTAGATGAGTTATACATATTAAAAAAAAAAAGAGAAAAAAAATAATATATATATATATATAATAATAAAGAGGCATGAGAATCCAAGTTGAGGAATTCCTAGTAAAAATCCATAAGGATGCATATGATTTTTGGTAACGAAAAAGACTACACACAAATCCAATTTTGATCCTTACTTAAAAAGGAAAACAATTTACTATATAAAGACTAAGTTTAAGAATGAATAAAAATGAGGATCCTAAAAACTTATAGATTACTTAGTCTCTTCAAATGTATTTCAAATATTTTCCTTTTTATGGATTTTGTGGGTGTAATCCGCTGAAAACCCTCACGAGACAACACTCTCCTTCAGGGTAACCTAGGGGTTTAACGGCTTGTTGCACATGCTAAGTGCAACCGTGATTCCTACGAAAGTGAGTTAGATAGATTAATTTTTCTTTTCTTTTTCTTTTTCTTTTTGATTTTTACTCGAGGAGAGCAAAAAGATAAGTGTGGGGGTGTGATTGGTAGTGAAAAGTGCATTTTTATCATTACATTTACCATCACATTTTCATATTTATTCCTGTAATTCTGCACATTTACTAATATTTTATGATTTATTGTGTGCAGGCCTTGAGAAATAAAAATAAAGGAATAAAGCCTCAAAAGAAGCCCAAAAGCCCATGTTTAAAGCCCAATGCAAAAGTTGCAAATTATCAAATGTCAAAGTTGCAATTACACAAGGGCAAAAGATGCAAATTCTAAAAGAAGAGGGAAGGATAGACTTCTATTCAACCCTAAATACTTGCAGGATGAGGATAAAAGCCAAAGAAGGAGAGTGCAAGGATGAAATTCGTTTTAAAAGAGATTTGGGATCTAGGTAACTTGCTTCCCAAGTTATCACGAAATCCCAAGATCAAGAGTCAGGATGCAGCTTCCAGAAAGAAACGCCCAGATAGACGGACCAGGGGAGGCCACGCGCCAAAGCGCGTGGCCAACCGCCATCACTTGGCCGCGGAAACGCGGCCCAAGCCGCGTTTCCGCGGCAATCCAGTCTTATCCGGGGACCAGTTTTCGTGGGAGAGTTGTGTTGGGACTCTACCTCCTTCTGCACCTATAAATACCCCTGCAGACGCAACAGAAAGGGCGGACAGAAAATACAGAGAAAATTCTAGGGTTTCTTAGGCTAATTTGTAGTTTAGGTTAGGTTTTTATTTTTCCTTTTTGTAATTTTTTTTTGTAACTGAGAGTGGAGGAAGCTTTCATGGAGGAAGGAGTCCATGCTTGTACTGAGGTGACAGCGGTGTAAGCCTACTTTTCTTCCATTGTTAATGAAATCCACTCAAAGGTTTGTCTTTGTTATGTCTATTCTTTGTATTCGTGTTTTATTCTTGTTTTATTTTTCTATACTCGTGTTATTCTCTCTGATGTCTTGCAAACCGTGAGAACTGGTCGCTTCGAGACTGCTTAGCCGAAGAAGAGCCCTTGATGGCCTATGGAGATGAACAAGCCGTCGCTTGCCAGTCTTTTCTTTTCGTAGTGTAGATCGCGAAGGTGGACGATCCTATACGCCATTCTTGTACGCCTTCGAAGACAAAGTAAGTTGTAGCAAAAGGTTCAAAGGTAAGTAAGACTGAAGAGGTAGGTATGTATTTTTCTACTTTATAATCTTCTTCCTTTCTTCTATTTCTTTAGATTAGATGACAAACTCCACTTCTTTCCAATTTATTTCTCCCACTTCATTGTAAATACCATTGTAAATAATAAAAATAAATAAAAAAGAGATAACTTGCTTAAACGCTTCCATCGCAGTTCCCTCCCTGAGGATCACGACCCGCATAGCCACTGCTACCGCGGATTAGAATTGAGCACCTTGCACATCTTGTTCTAAATCTAATATTCCATATTTTGTGTGCAGGAAAATCTCAATCAGATATCTTTAGGTACACAAAATTTGAGGTGCAAGGATGCTCCGTGCAAATTATTGTAAGTATGAATTATATAGTTGGTAAACATTTTTGAAAATTACTTATATATTGTCACTGTTCATATAAACTAATATACTAATACATATTATAGTATTGGCTATGTGAAAGCGCTGCTATTTTTGAGTCGAGGAATGGTTTGGAGGGAAAAACTCCACAAGCAGTAAGATAGGAGCTCCAAATATTAGCAGAGCCCTGATTGAAATTAATTTTAATGATGTTGAAGAAGATAAAGTTAGTTTTTAATAGTTAGCGACCATAGACTCTTCAATATTTTTTATATATATTTATTTTTAAATTTTATGTCAGCGGTCAAAATCATAGTTCCTCTGCTAAAATTTCAGTGGACAACGACCAAAGTCGCAGTCCCTTCCTGATTGAGGTTTTACCTGCACAAAAATATAGAATTTTAGAACTTTATAATAGGTAGTGCAAGGTGCTCAATTCTACCGCTATAGCAAGTGGCTATGCAGGTCGTGATCCACAAGGAGGGATTAGCGATGAAAGCTTTTTAGTAAGTTCTCTTTTAGACTACAATCAATGGTTAAAGTTCTTCTTTAGTTCTTTAAAAGAAAAGAGAAAAATGGAGTTACAGTTAAGTAAGGAAGAAGGTGGTAGATTGAGAAGGTGGAGAAAAATAGAAAATGACTTTGTACAAAGAAAGTAAAAAGAGTGAATAGAGTTTGGAGATTGTGGTGTTTGTGATCTAAACTAAAAGTTAAAAGAAAAGAAAGAAAATCTAAAAGAAATACTTACCTCCTCTGATTGATGACTTATCTGGAACCCTTGCATGTTTTACCTTGCTTCGGAGACGATCAACGCATAACCTATAAGATCAAGCTCAGTCCCCATTCGCATTCATCATCAAGACGAACAAAATGAAATGATACAACATCTTGAGTAGGAGAACATCATCATGAAATATCGGTGGCACTCACACAAACATGGCTATATTGATGCTTCGAGGTTCACTTGGACATTTATCAAAACCAAAACAGAAAAAGTAGAAATAAAAGAAAGATGTTAACTTTGATTAATTGTAGAAACGATGAAAGAAAGGAGGAGGTACATGTGTCACTATCAACATAAGCCTCTCTCTCTTACATGAATCTCAGTCTAACCTATGCTTACAAAGAAATAAAATTACATAAAAAAGAAAATAAAAATCTACACTAAAAAGAATGAAAAAGTAGCTTAAAATCTATCTCTGCATGGTCGCTCCCTGTGGTCTCTGAAAAACCCAGTATTTATAGGCAAAACCCAACGGGGAGAGGCGTAAGAATATAGGGGGAGCAAACGCTCCCCCAACAAATGCAACCAAGCTGCGAAAATGTTGGCCGCGTTTCTGCGGCCATGGTGTAGCCAGGTGGCCACACCTGGTTGGTGGTGATCCCACGTTTGGTGATTCCCCTTCAGCTCCAGCATTTGACGAAACGACCTTTGATCTTTGGCTTTAACCACTTGATTTGGGAAGATTTATGTTAACCAATTTTCAACCTCTCTGATTTGTCATGATCTGCCCTAATTTTCTGATTTCGAATTAATTCTGAATTAAATCAGAATTTGATAGGCTTTTGGGCTCATTTCTCTTCCCTTTCTTTTAGCAATGGGTATGCATATAAATTAGACAATAATTAGGATAAAAAGCAGAGTTTATTATATAATAAGTACGAGAATATGATAATAATTATACAATATCAGCGACCGATCACATCCCCATACCTATCTTTTGCTCGTCCTCGAGCAAAACAAAAACTAAATCAAAGATTATTTGACCACTTTCGCAGATCACGCGATTGCACTGAGCATGTGCAACAAGCCGTTAAACCTCTAGGCTTCCCCTAGAGGACGAGTTTTGTCTCGTGAAGATTTTCAGTGGATTGCACCCACAAAATCCATAAAGAAAGAGAAAAATGTTAGTATTTTTAAATCACATTTTGAAAGAGAAAAATATTTGAAATATTATTGTAAGAACTAAGTAATCTATAAGTTATAGGAAAATCGAATTCTTCATTCCTAAACTTAGTCTCTATTCAAAAAAAATTTTATCAATCAAAGTTAGGAGTCAAATTGTATTTCTTATCTAGTCTATTACTTTACCCAAAGTCATATGCACCTTCGTGACCGTGAATTTTTGACTAAGGGTTCTTTAACTCTAACTCTTATGTCTTACTTTTTTTACTTTTTTATTTATGGTGGTATTATTCCTTAGTTTTATTAGGCTCTCTAATTTGCCCATGTAACTAGCCTTTAATCGGTGACTCTCAAACCGAAAGGTCTTAGGGCACCGGATGAGAAAATACCCCAAGGACTTAAGAACTCGAGCAAATAAGGCCACAAAACTAGGGATTTTATTATATGAACCGCTTTTACGCGTGAATACTTATGCTTTATGAGGCACAAATACCCAGCTTAATCAGAGGATTTTTGATATATATATATATATATATATATATATTTTCTTTTCTCTTTTTTTATATTTTTAATAAGGCATAAGAATCTTTATTTTTGATCCCTAAGTGTGTAAGTGTATAAAGCATGCATATTTCATCAAGGTAAAAATCAAGATTAAATTACTTTTTCAAATTTTCTTCCTAACCTTAGAAATCAAATAAATAATCTTATTTTGACCAAATATAAGAATCCTAATTATGATTCTCCTATTCCTTAAAATTGACTTAATTTCTTACAAAAAAATATCAAAATATTCTTTCTATTTTCAAAAAGTTTTTAAAAGTAAACAAAATGTTAATAATAAATTTTTTTTAATAAAAAGAAAAACCTAAGTTATGTTAGAACCCTCCCCCACACCTATCTCATGCATTGCCCTCAATGTATGAATTAATGCATAGATGCATGAAAAAGAAGAAAGGGAAGGAAAATATTACCTTAAGGTGGTGGTTCCGGTGGTGGTCTGATTGGTCCACGAAATGCGGCACAATCGAATTTGCGTGGAGTTTGGAGGAACCCACCAGAAACCTGTCTAATATAACCCACTAAAATGATGTATATATGAATGATTTTTATTAAGAATTTTACCCCATCTAATTTCCAAATTTTCAAACTAATTTCAGAGTCATTATTATCAACACGTCTGTCCCAAAATGGAGTATGAAAAGATGGAATGATTGATCTGGAATCAGGAAGGGCATGAACTACAATCGACTCAAGAAAATGACTGAAGTTAAGTAAAGGTTCAGGAGTCAAAATTTGTTGAGGAAGTGGGTCTAAATCAAGAAGTTGAAACTCAAGTCCACATTCATTTCCCCACAATGGAATGTGACTTTCTAAGATTGGTGATTCAAGTTCAAGAATGACAGGTGTGGGTATCAAAACTGACTCTAAAATATTACTCAAATTGGGTAACAAAACAGGAGTCAATATTGATTCAGGAATTTGAACTGGATCACAAATTTGAGAATCTAGGTCACATTCCTCATTGAGTTCAATTTCATAAAAATGAGAACTTGCCAATTTGTCAATAGGACTTTCAAAAGTATGAAATTGGTCAAGTTTAATATGATGATCATAAAAGATTGGCGATTCAATTTCATGATGAATTGGCACAAGATCCAATGTTGACTCTGGAGAAGGATTGAAATCAGGTGAAAACACCAGAGTCATTATTGAATTAGGAAGTAGAATTGAATTACTAAGTTGAGGTTCAGGATCATATTCATTCTCAAGTTCAATTTCAGGAAAGGGATAACTTGCCAAAATATCAATATGGTTTTCAAAATTTAGAGTTTGAGCAAGTTCAAATGGGTGTGCTGAAATGGAATCTTGTTTTCAAAACAACATGATTCTTCACCTCTAACAGAATAGTTAGCGACATCAGAAATGGTCAAATGGTGAGAATAGAGAGTTTGGACCATTATATCTATGTCATGATTACGAGCGATTTGAGCCTGAGTCATGGCTTCAAGCATCTTTTCATAGTCAATTGGTTCATCGTTTTGTTGCGATTGGTCTTGAAAAGATAAAGTTTTGTTTTAGAATTTGTGGTGAAATCGTGAGTCCATCAGATTTTGTGATTGTTGCTTGGACTCATGCATACTCATTTTTAAGATTGATGGTTTTCTATTTTGAACTGGTGGAACTAAGTATGAATCTTGGAAATATTGCGGAATTGGAGAGGACCTGAAATGTTCGTTCGGCCTCCTGCATGGCTTCTACACTTTTTCTAGCTTGGATTTTTCTTCAATGAGTTGGTCTAGAAAAGGTGTATAGGAAGCAAAATCGAAGAATGAATATTGTGAAAATTGTGGACAAGGTGGATAAGGAGGACAAGTTGGTTGAAAATTGGACTCGGAGGAGGTGAATCCCCATTGACTCTGTGAATGGTTGAAATTATTTTAGAGATTATGGTCATAATATTGGGGGCATGCGTTGTATTGATTCGGATAAGACCAATCTGGCACACTAGGTTGGTTAAAGTTATGATATACCGGGTTGGTAATATCCGAAAAAGAGGTCGGGGTGTAACATGGATTACCATTAAAATTGAAAAAATTGTTGTTATAAGCCATATCACACAAGAAATGCCAAACACAAACAAAAAACAAACAAATAAGCAAACAAATAAAAAGAAAAAAAAATCTAACCTAAGTTGGGGTAGACATTAGACCTAGCCGACTCCTAACTAGTTAGACTGTTCACGGGGGATATATTGCTGAATCTGATCACAAGTTAATCGGCCAGGTAGGGGCAAGATTGGTGGGAGGTATCCGTGCTTAAAGAAGCAGGCCTAATTATGCCAAACCACCAGCCTTCGTGCTTTCGCCCCTCAATCCCCAACCTTAGATACCGATTTGGCAAGAGTCAAATTCAAATCAACTTTCCCCTTGGGTCAGTCTCTTATTTGAGTCCGAGATGTCCCTAGGGCCAATGTCTACTCAGTTTTAGTTAGGCTTGGGTTAGTGAGTGAGGAGATTGTTTGTGGGCTAAGGGAGGGTAATGACTTTCCCACCTTATCTTGTTTAAAGGACAAGCCCTTAAATCAATTTAGTGCAGTGTACAAGTATATAGAAAAAGTAACACTCAAGCAATATTTCATACAAGAATGAACCTTATACTAAATTCTATGCGCACATACCTTGGCTCCAACACTCTTTAACAGTAAATAGAAAATGTAACAAAATAGACACGTGCCTAAATGCAAAGTCTAAATCATTTTTAGCATTTAACAAACATCATTTTACTGTTGAGGATAAAAAGTATATACAGTGAGACAAACAAGGAAATAAAAAGCTACAGAAATTTAGTTTTGCAATTCAGCCAACCTGCAAAAATACAGGTTAGTAGTTCATTCTGTTTTTGAAATCACCTAGAGGGGGGTGAATAGGTGATAAAGCTAATCAATGCACAAATTTAAAATGAGATGATGCAACGATCACTCAAAGCAAGATTAGAAGCCGAATATCCCGTGAAGGGCTCTGAACTTCTTCCTCGTGATTCCTCTAAATATGAGTTTGAGGTGCGCAATGCAATCTTGTTGTGAGAGTATAGATCGACAATATAAGAATGAATGAATAGAAAGTAAACAACACAAGTAAACCAATCGCAAACACAGAGATTTGTTTCGAGGTTAGAGCACCCAGCTCTACGTCCCCGCCTTCACCCAGAAGGATTTCCGATCCACTAGAAATTCCACAAAGGATTACAACCACTAGGGAGTACCCAACTTCTCAATCACACTCCTCTAGTCCAGAGGTAGTGGAGCCATAAATACAATAATCACTTAGTGATCAAAAGACCACAAACTCTCTTTTGAAAAACTTTTCTTTACAAAACCCTAGAGAATAATGTATAGGATTGAAGCTCAGGGTTTGTAAGTGAAAAATAAAACAAAGTAGAAGAGAGATTGATTCAAAAACTTCAGAGAAAAATCAAAGATTAGAGCACAAAAACTGAAAACAAAAACTTCTTTCAAGAATACTCAAACTTTGATTTCTTTGCAAATGTTGTTGTTTCTCCTCAACCCCATCCACCCCTATTTATAGAATATAGGTAGGGATTAAAGGGTAAATATTAATTTTGACTAATCAGGAAGGATAAGACCCAAAACCAGCCTAAAACCACGTTTTGAGATTAAAAACACGTTTTAAAACATGTTTTAAAAACTAGCCGTTTGGCTGAGAAAACACTCACGGTCGACCAGCCGGTCGATCGGTTTTCAAAAACTTTTGACCGTTGGCAGGCTCCGGTCGACCGCCCGGTCGACCGTCCCAAACAGAGAGTTGGGTGCAGTCAGTCGGTCGACCGCCCGGTCGCCCGACATGGGGTTCGGTCGACCGCCCGGTCGACCGGATAACGTGCACACATGCACGCACCCAACGGTCAGAATTGCGGTCGACCACACGGTCGATCGTTCTGACCTGTAATAGAACCGGTCGACTGTCCGGTCGATCGCAACAGGTCAAAACAGACATTTTTGAGGAAATGTTTTTGAAGGTCGACCGTCCCAAACAGAGAGTTGGGTGCAGTCAGTCGGTCGACCGCCCGGTCGCCCGACATGGGGTTCGGTCGACCGCCCGGTCGACCGGATAACGTGCACACATGCACGCACCCAACGGTCAGAATTGCGGTCGACCACACGGTCGATCGTTCTGACCTGTAATAGAACCGGTCGACTGTCCGGTCGACCGCAACAGGTCAAAACAGACATTTTTGAGGAAATGTTTTTGAAGATAAGTTTATTTTCAAAAATGATTATTGTCAAGACTTTGAAAAATACAATAAACTGAGTTTGCAAATACTGAAATAGGTCTATTAAAGTATTTTACACAAGAGACAAAAATAATCTTTTGAAAACACGTGCAATTTTGTGTGTGTGGGGAAATTGAGCTTCAACACTATATACTATCCTTTAACAAACTATCAAAAAAATAAAAACTATATAGGAAGGTGTCTCTGAACCGCGTTGCCGAGCTAGAGCCTCCTCTCCTATGAAAGAGTCCTCTTGCACCATCAACCTTACGACATGCTTTTAGCACCATTAACCTTGCGACATGCTTTTAGAAATCCAAAGCCATCAAGACTTGTACAAACCTGAAATTCATTCTAGAATCTTTATTAGTACCAAATAGCTTTTATATGTTTTGTTATCATCAAAACGTATATAAATGGAGAGTGTAACCTTTGGGCCAACAATCTCCCCCTTTTTGATGATGACAAAACATATAAGCTATAACACAAGATATAGAAGGGAGGTAAAACTCCCCCTCAAATAATGTTATATTGAACAAGTAATGCTATATTAAACAAGTATAAACAACAACTTATTATTTGAGAAAACAAAACAAAAACACCAAACACTTCACCAAAACACAAAACATAAAACATAACACACATATTTACACACACATATTTCTCCCCCTTTTTGTCATACATCAAAAAGGGATATGATAGTAAGAAAACTTATTTAGTCAATAACACAAACATTTAGTTCACCACATATAAAAGAAAATCTATTGAAGTCAAGTGATTTAGTGAAAATATCGGTAAGTTGAAAATCAGTAGAAACATAATCAATATCAATATCGCCTTTCTCAAAATGATCTCTAAGGAAGTGATATCGAATCTCAATGTGCTTGGTCTTACTATATTGATTTGCATTCTTAGTCATATGAATTGTACTAGTATTATCACAAAATATTTTGATATGGTCATAATGCAAATCATAGTCAAGGAGAGTATGTTTCATTAAAGGACTTGAGCACAACATGCCCCCACCGCAACATACTCCCCCTCGGCGGTTGAGAGGGCTACTGAATTTTATTTCTTAGAAGACCATGAAACCAGACAATTACCAAGAAATTGACATGTTCCACTAGTACTCTTCCTATCCACTCTACAACCCGCATAGTCGGCATCCGAAAAACTCGTCATTGAGAATTCTCCAGTCTTCAGATACCATAAACCCATTCCAATAGTGCCCTTAATATAACGAATAATGCGTTTTACCGCAATTAAATGAGATTCTTTGGGACAAGATTGGAATCTAGCACAAAGACACACACTAAATATAATATCCGGCCTACTAGCCGTTAAATACAACAAACTACCACTCATGCTTCTATATAATTTTATGTCAACACTTTTACCTTGGTCATCCTTGTCAAGCTTGGTGATGGTAGCCATGGGAGTGTTGCAAATTTTTGAGTCTTCAAGCCTAAATTTCTTGATGAGTTCCTTAGAGTACTTGGCTTGACATATGAAGATCTCGTGCATTTGCTTGATTTGGAGTCCAAGAAAATAGTTCAATTCACCCATCAATGAAACCTCAAATTCACGTTGCATAAATTGTTCAAACTCCTTGCAAAGTAATTCATTAGTAGAACCAAAGATTATATCATCAACATATATTTGTACTATAAGAATGTCACTACCAACATGTTTAGTAAATAATGTGGTGTCTACTTTGCCTTTAACAAAATCATTTGATAGAAGAAAACTAGAAAGCCTTTCATTCCAAGCTCTTGGAGCTTGTTTTAAATCATACAATGCTTTATCTAGTTTGAAAACAAAATTTGGATGTATATGATCCACAAAATCGGGGTGTTGTTCAACATATACTTCCTCATCAATAAAACCATTTAAATATCTATTTGAAAAAGTTTAAAATTTTTATAGGATGCATAAGCTAGTGTGATCCGTATGGCTTCTAGCCGTGCTATGGGTGCAAAGGTCTCCTCAAAGTCGATTCCTTCAACTTGAGTGTAACCTTGGGCCACTAACCTAGCCTTATTCCTAACAACATTACCTGACTCATCCAACTTGTTCTTAAAAATCCACTTAGTACCAATTGTTGGTCCATCATGGGGTTTAGGAATAAGATGCCAAACTTAGTTGCGCTCAAATTGATTGAGCTCTTCTTGCATAGCAAGCAACCATTATGAGTCACCCTCGGCTACGAGGATGTTTTGGGTTCAAAATGAGATATGAATGCATAATGCCCACACAAATCATGGAGTTTGGAGTGAGTGGTTACCCCCTTTGATACATCACCTATGATGAGATCTTTGGGATGATTTGAGGCGTATCTCCAATCTTTAGGAAGTGGTTGTGATAGTTCCACTTCATCCTTTTGAACTTCACCATTAGGTTCTTTCTTGTCTTCTTGGATGGGTGAGTCCTTCAAGGATATTTTCTCCTTGTCCTCACCTAATGAGTCAATCTCTGCAACATTCTCAACAAATGCATTAGATTCCTCAAATTTAATATGTATAGATTCTTCAATAGTAAGAGACGATTTATTGAACACTCTATATGCTTTGCTAGTACTAGAATAGCCAACAAAGATTGCTTCATAAGCCTTAGCATCAAATTTGCCCAAATTATCTTTGGTGTTCAAAACAAAACACCTGCATCCAAAAACTTTAAAGTATGAAACATTTAGTTTTCTTAAATGATAAATTTCAAAAGAAGTTTTGGAAGTATTTTTACACAAATAAATTCGGTTTGATATATAGCATGCGGTGTTTACGGCCTCGGCCCATAAGTATTGAGGGAGCCCGTATTCACTTATCATAGTCCTAACCATTTCTTTAAGAGTTCTATTCTTCCGTTCAACTACTCCATTTTGTTGTGGAGTTCTAGGACATGACATTTCATGCTTAATTCCTTTATCATCACAAAAAGTCATAAAGAGTTGGTTGACAAACTCACCACCTCTATCACTTCTTATGCGTAAAGTCGAAAATCCTTTTTCTTTTTCAACCCTTTTTCGAAAAGTCTTAAAATGCGAAAAAGTTTGATCTTTATGCTCCAAAAAGAAAACCCAAGTGAAATGAGAGAAATCATCGACTAAAATAAAAACATATCTATTTCCATTTAAGCTTTTAGTTTTAGTTGGTCAAAAAGATCCATGTGAATCAATTCTAATGGCCTAGATGTCATGATATCCTTGATTGGTTTGAAAGAAGACTTGGTTTGTTTTCCAAGTTGGCACGTACCACAAATGCGGTCTTTTTCAAACTTCAAAAAAGGAATACCCTTCACCAATTCCTTAGAATTTATTCTAGAAAGATGATCAAAAGAGACATGGCCTAATCTTCTATGCCATAACCATGAAATCTCATCAAAAGCATTTAAACATTTTGTAGTGTAATCCAAATGAAGCATATCAATAATATAGACATTATTTTCACGAAATCTAGTGAGAATGCATTCATTGGTTTTACAATAAAAAATTTTGCAAGAAGATTCATCAAAAATAACTTTGAGACCACGATCACATAGTTGACTAATACTGAGTAAATTATGTTTAAGCCCATCAACAAGAACTACATTTTCAATTAAAAGAGATGCACCAATCTTAATGTTACCTATACCGATGATGGTGCCCTTGGAGTCATCTCCGAAGGTGACGGTGCCACCTTCAACGTACCTCGATAGGGTTGCAAAATTGTTGATGTCCTATGTCATATGCCTTGAGCAACCACTATCAAGGTACCACCGCTCCCTACGTCTGGAGTCTTGGTGTGTACCTATATCAAATAATTTAAAGTTTGATTTTGGTACCCATATTTCTTGGGTTCTAATACGTTAGTGTTTCGAACCCAAACATGATTATTGGTACTATTTATATGATCATAACAAAATTTAGCTAAATGACCATTCCGGCCAAAATAAGTACATTTATAAATTCTTCCATATTTAAAAGCATAATGAGCATGTGGTTTATGAACATGTGATTTATGAGCATGGGATATTTTTGCATGATTGACATGTGATGTGTTGGCATGATGAACATGTGGAGTTTTAGCATGAGATGTTTTATCATGTTTAACGTGAGGAGTATGCATGTGCTTCTTTGAAAACATTTCTTCTAATTTAGTATTGCTAAAAGCACATTCTTTTAAAACATTTTCCAAATCATTTATTCTAGTTTTTAATATAGAAAACTCATTTTCATCAATTTTAGGATATTTAGCTTTGCAAGCAACTCTATAGGCATGAAAATCTCTTTGTGTTGAAATAAGAGTAGAAGATAATTCATCCTTTTCTTTTGAAGAAATAGCAATTTGATTTTAAGCATTTCATTTTCCTTTTTCAATTTTAAACAATCTTCCTTTTAGAATCAAAACTTTCTGAAAGTTCAATGAAAGCTTGTAATAACAATTCTTTACTTATTTCACTATCATCATCATGTGGTTCGGTAGTTACCTTAGGTGTGTTTGCCATGAAACACACATTGGCCGTGTCAACTTCATCTTCGGATTCACTTTCCGAATCTCAAGTGGCTTTGTACACTTTCTTTACAAACGACTTCTTTTGCTTCAAGGAGGAAGATATCTTTTTCTTGAAATCTGGACAATCGGCCATGATGTATCCGGGTTTCCGATAGTTGTAGCATATGATCTTTTTCTCCTCCTTCCCTTCCCATCTCCTTCTATGGTTGAGCTTATTCTTGTGGTACATTCTTTTTACATTTCTCACAAGAAGAGATAGCTCTTCATCATCTTCTTCATCTTCTTCATCATCGTAGATGGTGGAGGTAGACTTGAAAGCTATAGACTTTTTCTTTTGAGGCGCTGCTTCTTCTCTAGCCTTTTTCTCCATCTCATGAGTCTTAAGATTTCCAATAAGACTTATGAGCTCCATCTCATCTTTGTCATTCAATTCCTTCAAGGTGGTAGCTTTGATTTCCCATGATGAAGGGAGAGCACGAATCACCTTACGCACCTTTTGGTCATTGTTGATTTCATCACCTAGAGAAGCAAGAGCATTTGTGATTTTAGTAAACTTAGTAATCATATCATCAATAGATTCATTTTCTTGCATTTTAAAACTTTCATATTGGGAACGCAAGAGATCAGTTTTAGCTCTTGACTTGTGATGTTCCCTCATGAGTAACCATTAAGTATTGCCAAATCTCATAGGCAGACTTGCAATGGATAACCCGTGTTAAGTCATCCTCATTCAATGCTAAAAGTAAGGCATTTTGAGCCTTCGAATTAGCATCAAATTCCTTGGAGGTAAGATCGGACCAAGTGTCCTCCTCACCTACGGGTTTACTAAAAGGCTTGGTCAAGGACTTAGCAACTAGGCTACCTAGAGATTGCAGAAAAATATTCATCCTAACTTTCCATATGGGAAAGTTGAGTCCATCAAATTTGGGAGGGGTTTTAATGTTATCGGCCATCTTTACTAGTGTATGAATGAAGATATGAAAATAGTGATTAGCAATTTATAGGATCTCTCTAAGGATGTGAAGCTAAAAACTAGAGTCCTAGCTCTGATACCAATTGAAATCACCTAGAGGGGGGGGTGAATAGGTGATAAAGCTAATCAATGCACAAATTTAAAATGAGATGATGCAACGATCACTCAAAGCAAGATTAGAAGCCGAATACCCCGTGAAGGGCTCTGAACTCCTTCCTCATGATTCCTCTAAATAAGAGTTTGAGGTGCGCAATGCAATCTTGTTGTGAGAGTATAGATCAACAATATAAGAATGAATGAATAGAAAGTAAACAACACAACTAAACCAATCGCAAACACAGAGATTTGTTTCGAGGTTCGAGCACCCAGCTCTACGTCCCCGCCTTCACCCAGAAGGATTTCCTATCCACTAGAAATTTCACAAAGGATTACAACCACTAGGGAGTACCCAACTCCTCAATCACAGTCCTCTAGTTCAGAGGTAGTGGAGCCACAAATACAATAATCACTTAGTGATCAAAAGACCACAAACTCTCTTTTGAAATTTTTTTCTTTACAAAACCCTAGAGAATAATGTATAGGATTGAAGCTCAAGGTTTGTAAGTGAAAAATAAAACAAAGAAGAAGAGAGATTGATTCAAAAACTTCAGAGAAAAATCAGAGATTAGAGCACAAAAACTGAGAATAAAAACTTCTTTCAAGAATACTCAAACTTTGATTTCTTTGCAAATGTTATTGTGTTTCTCCTCAACCTCATCCACCCCTATTTATAGAATATAGGTAGGGATTAAAGGGTAAATATTAATTTTGACTAATCAGGAAGGATAAGACCCAAAACCAGCCTAAAACCACGTTTTGAGATTAAAAACATGTTTAAAAAACTAGCCGTTTGGCTGAGAAAACACTCACGGTCAACCGGCCGGTCGATCGGTTTTCAAAAACTTTTGACTGTTGGCAGGCTCCGGTCAACCGCCCGGTCGACCGTCCCAAATAGAGAGTTGGATGCAGTCAGTCGGTCGACCGCCCGGTCGCTCGACATGGGGTCCGGTCGACCGCCCGGTCGACCAGATAACGTGCACACATGCACGCACCCAACGGTCAGAACTGCGGTCGACCACACGGTCGACCGTTCTGACCTGTAATAGAGCCGGTCGACCGTCCGGTCAACCGTAACAGGTCAAAACAGACATTTTTGAGGAAATGTTTTTGAAGATAAGTTTATTTTCAAAAATGATTTTTGTCAAGACTTTGTGAAATACAATAAACTGAGTTTGCAAATACTGAATAGGTCTATTAAAGTATTTTACACAAGAGACAAAAATAATCTTTTGAAAACACATGCAATTTTGTGTGTGGGGGGAAATTGAGCTTCAACACTATATACTATCCTTTAACAAACTATCAAAAAAATAAAAACTATATAGGAAGGTGTCTCTAAACCGCGTTGCCGAGCTTGAGCCTCCTCTCCTATGAAAGAGTCCTCTTGCGCCATCAACCTTACAACATGCTTTTAGCGCCATTAACCTTGCAACATGCTTTTAGAAATCCAAAGCCATCAAGACTTGTACAAACCTGAAATTCATTCTAGAATCTTTATTAGTACCAAATAGCTTTTATATGTTTTGTTATCATCAAAACGTATATAAATGGAGAGTGTAATCTTTTGGGCCAACAGTTTTGTCACTGGAATGTAGCAAATCTGAGGGCTTCTAGGCTCTGTTTTCTAGAGCAGAGTCTAAGGCCACTTATATGTCCACTGCAGTAAAACTTTTCTTGTTGTTAAACCTGTACACTAAGAACAAAGAAGAAAGTTAACCAAAAATATAAATCTAAAAAGAGAATAACTTACTGTCCCTCTCGGCAACGGCGCCAAAATTTGATTGAGGTTTTACCTGCACAAAAATACAGAATTTTAGAACTTTATAATAGGTAGTGCAAGGTGCTCAATTTTAACGCTATGGCAAGTGGCTATGCGGGTCATGATCTACAAGGAGGGACTAGAGATGAAAGCTTTTTTGTAAGTTCTCTTTTAGGCTACAATCAATGGTCAAAGTTCTTCTTTAGTTCTTTAAAAAAAAAAAAATGGAGTTACAGTTAAGTGAGGAAGAAGGTGGTAGATTGAGAAGGTGGAGAAAAATAGAAAATGACTTTGTACAAAGAAAGTAAAAGGAGTGAATTGAGTTTGGAGATTGTGGTGTTTGTGATCTAAACTAAAAGTTAAAAGAAAAGAAAGAAAATCTAAAAGTGATACTTACCTCCTCTGGTTGATGACTTACCTGGAACCCTTGCATGTTTTACCTTACTTCATAGGCGATCAACGCATAACACATAAGATCAAGCTCAGTCCCCATTCGCATTACATCATCAAGACGAACAAGAATGAAATGATACGACATCTTGAGGAGGAGAACATCATCATGAAATATCGGTGGCACTCACACAAACATGGCTATATTGATGCTTTGAGGTTCACTTGGACATTTATCAAAACCAAAAGAGAAAAAGTAGAAATAGAAGAAGGACATATAAACAAGAAAAAACATAAAGATGTTACCTTTGATTTCTTGTAGAAACGATGAAAGAAAGGAGGGGTTACATCGGTGTCACTCTCAACATGTGCCTCTCTCTCTCTCTCTCTTACTTACATGAATCTCAGTCTAACCTATGCTTACAAAGAAATAAAAATTACATAAAAAAGAAAATAATAACCTACGCTAAAATAATGAAAAAGTAGCCTAAAATCTATCTCTGCATGGTCGCTCTCTGTGGTCTCTAAAAAAACCAAGTATTTATAGGCAAAACCCAATGGGGAAAGGCGTACAAAGATAGCGGGAGCAAACGCTCCCCCAACAAATGCAACCAAGCCACGAAAACGCGGATTTGGCCACGTTTCCACGGCCATGGTGTGGCCAGGTCGCAACACCTGGTTTGTGGTGATCCCACGTTTGGCGATTCCCCTTTATCTCCTGCTAGTTTTCCCGTTTCAGCTCCAGGATTTGACGAAACGGCCTTTGATCTTTGGCTTTAACCACTTGATTTGAGAAAATTCATTTTAACCGATTTTCAACCTCTCTGATTTGCCATGATCTGCCCTGATTTTCTAATTTCTAATTAATTCTGAATTAAATTAGAACTTGATGGGTTTTTGGTCTCGTTTCTCTTTCCTTTCTTTTAGCAATGGGCCTGCATATAAATTAGACAATAATTAAGATAAAAAGAAGAGTTTATTATATAATAAGTATGAGAATATGATAATAATTATGCAATATCAGTGACCGATCACTTCCATTACGTTATAAGTGAACTGCGATCATGATCGCAGTTCTTTTATTTTCTTGATTTTAACTCGTCTGAGATCGCAGTATCTAAGACAGGACGAATTTAGTATGAAATTTGTACTGCAACTATGGTCGCGGTACTGATATATTTATCTTATAGTTAAAAGTTTAGAATGCGACCATGGTCGTAGTTTGTTTGATAGCTCTTTTAATACAAGTTTCATTTTGCTGCAATATAAGTAACAGAACTAACAGGTTAATTTTATATTGATGTTTGTTCAACATGATTTTCAGATTTTTAATCGAATGGCCAACATTTCGAATGATGAAAAATTATGATTGGCCTTCCTGCTGAAGAGGATGAAGAAGAAGATGAAAGAGAGAGAATAGATAAATATTGAAGCTAACATTCCAGCGAAAATATAACGAGAGCCTGTCAAAATTGTTGAGGAGACAACGAGGGAATAAGAACCATTTGTTGCAGGTTATTTGCCAGCATCACGGGATGAACAAGCTGAAGAACTAAAAATTTTGAGGAATAAAAATACATACTTGAGGGCATATGTTGTTGAGCTAGAAAGAAAATTGAAAAAATGGAGGATGAAAAAGCTTACAAAGCTAAATTAAAGAAAACGAGAAGAGAGAGAAGAGAAAAAAGAAAATCTAAAAAGCAGTAACAAAAAATAAATGTGAAGGAGGAAGAAGAAGAAGAGCTGCTGAGAGTAGCCACTGTTGTGAAGGAGGAGGAGGAAGAGAAGGAGAGGTAAAAGGAGGAGGAGGAGCAGGAGAAGGAGAATAGAAGAAAGGAAGAGGAGGCAGTTGTAGCAGAGGAGGAGGAGAAGAGGAAAATCCAAGAAGAGGAGAAGAGGAGGAAGAAGCAGGAGGAGAAGGAGAAGAAGAGGATGGAAGAAGAGGAGAAAAAGAGAAAGGAGGAAGAGGAGAAGGAGAATATGAGAAAGAAAGAAGTAGAGGAGAAGAGGAAAAATGAGGAGAAGAAGCAAAGAGGATGAGGGAGGAGAAGGAGAAGCAGGCGGAAGAGAAGAAGAAAAAAGAAGAGGATAATACCAATCAATTTAAATTCAAAATTAGTATTGCTAGGGAAGATCTCCCAACTTTTACTTTAAATTTAACTCAACGGATCCTTGATATCCAAAAGGACAAAACTTCTGAGGAAAAAAATCAAGAACATACTCCGGTTCATAAGGAAGTATTAAAAGGAAAAGTTGTGGATTACTCTAAAGGATTGATAGAAAGGGAAGTCAAAAAGGGCAAGCGCACTAAGAGATATGACGATGACTCTGATTTCATTTATGCAAAATAAAAGAAGAAAACTATTGAAGAGACTCTTTCACAGCCTGCGGCTCAGATTTCTGCCCCTGATTTCGGCAAGGCAAAGAAGGACAACACTCAGCCAAAAATCAGGAAATTGAGTGAATGCACTGCCTACAGAATTATGCAGCCACAACAACAATCTCTCATCAAACATTTTTGGGACAAAGCCACCTCTGAATAATATTTTTTATTTTATTTCAATTTACAACACATATAAGTTATTTATATTTTCACAATTTCATTATGCACTCTTTTTGTTTTTTGCAGTGCTATTGCTTATCAGGATCTTGATAACGGAATAATAGTTGCCAAAAATGACATAGAGGACCTGATGTTCAGTAGAGATTTAGATGCTAATATCATTCATTTCTACATGAAGCATCTAGAGAAAAAAGGTAAATTAAAAAGTATATTCTTTCGAAGTGAAGCTTGGGTAAACATCTATTTCTCCTTTATATTTAATTAAAACATCACTTATTTACTCTATTGGATTCCCTGATTTCCATTCTATACATGTAAGAGAGTCAGCGACTTAGGTCGCAGTGATCTTAAATACTAATAATGAGTTGTGAATCCGTATTGCGATCAAAGTCGCATTCATAACTAGAGAGGTTGTATCGACTTCTTATAATGCGACAATAGTCGCAGTATGAATAAATTATGAAAAATTAAATTTATTTATTAGCACTGCGATCACGGCCGCAGTAAATGAATCCGATTCCCGCTTGGACTGCGATCATGGTCGCAGTGCCCAATTGGGAACTGCATTGTTTTTATATACATAACGATGTATGTTTTAAATTTTGTTAAAATAATTAATTTAACAAAAAGTAAACATGATCGTCAAGGCCTTTTCTACCGTAAGAAACTAAAATAATAATAGTTTTTCCGTCTTCACAGCAAAAATAATTGCATTTCAAAATATGTTGATTTTTAACCGGTTTTCGAAAACTGAAGTCACCTGAAAAATATACACTTTATGAAAAAGATAGATAATAAATTTATGCCATGTTCACGTCATGTGAGAGCATAAACCTTTTGGAATTCCTGGATGTATTATATATTGAGGGTGTCCTTTAAAGAAAAATAAACAAACTAAATTACATTTTTGAAATTCGTTTCTGTCAAATTCTGAAAAAGATTAAAAATGTCTTCTTCACCATCTTCCCCTGAAAGAATCCATTCATCTAATGATGGTTGGGAATATAGTTCTGATATATTCCTTCGCTACGGGTCAGAGGATGAGCTTGATACATACGACCCGTTCTAGGAGTTCATGGATGAAATGAAATACTGCTGTGAAGAGAAAGAAAGCGAAGAGAAGAGTGGTAGTAATGAGGAGGGAGAGGAGGAAAGTGTTACAGAAGATGAAGATCGTCATAATATAGATGACAAAGATGATTATGATGGTGATAACGAGGACGACTAGATTAGTCCTTTTAAATAGGTAGTTTTTTCTTTTTAGGCAATTTATGCCTTTTTTTGGGAATGTTAATTATGTAAATAAATGTTTTTTCTAATTTTAATTTTACTGGTCGCACCTTTTCACTATTTTAATTCTTATGTTTATGGGAACATGAACTATGGTGGCAAATTTTTATACGCTATGTCAAATTTTTTCACTATTTTTAAGACTGACTTGATCAAGATAGCATGTATTTGGCCCAACAACACGACAATGTGATCCAATCACAAAAGTGTGATAATTTACTTTAAAATGGGATACACTGCGACTAATGTCGCAGTCACAAAAAAGTAATATCAGTGACTGGAGTTGCTGATGTAAAACGCTAATTTAAGAGTATAATCGTAATTGCCATCAAGGTCACTGTGTGCATTACAAAGGTCTAAATTTCACAAAATATAATTTAATTATAACATATTTCAACATATTAAACTGGTAACATAATTAAAAATTTTAATGTAATAATTCATACAGAATAAAAGAAGCAAACAATCTAAAATATAGTGAGATATGAACTATGACGCTGGTCGCAGTTCTAAACCTACTGTTTTTGGTAAAACTAATGATTACGACTAAAGTCGCAGTCAAAAGGAATAATAAAAGTTCCATTAACTCAAGAAATATGCTTACAGTGACCACAGTCTATGTTGAATTAATTATAACATTCTGTACGAATACGCCACCATTATCAACATATTAAACTGGTAATATAATTAAAAATCTTAATGTAATAATTCATACAGAACAAAGAAAAGCAAACAATCTAAAAATATAGTGAAATATGAACTGTGCGCTGGTCGCAGTTCTGAAACTACAATTTTTGGTAAAACATATGATTGAGACCGAAGTCGTAGTCCAAAGGAATAATAAAGGTTTCATTAACTCAAGAAATATGCATATAGCGACCACAATCTATGTTCAATTAAGTATAGCATTCTGTACGAATACGCCAACATTTTCGCAGTGGATTTTAAAATAATATTTCTACTGTATTCAATTATTATTATAAAGTACAACATATTACATTGGAGTAAGAGATGGGAAATACTTGAAAGTAACAATAGTACCTGTACTGCGACCCAGGTCACAGTACAATGAAATGTCTTTTCCATTTATAATGCGATCATGGTCGCAGATTATGCCTGAAGATGTATAAATAAAAACTTTATTCGTTCCAGGTAGCCGCAACATGAACTACTCCTCTGCAAGTAAAAAAGAAACCTAAATGCTTGAAACATCAAACTTAAAATTAAATTCTATAATAGGTTTAATTTCATACCAATAATGAACAACCAGTTTTGTAATGGCCCAACTGTTGACAGTTTCCACACTTTCAATGCTTAACTTCCTTCTGTAATAGAGAATCTTCAAAACCAGACTTTAACCTCGATGCGCCTTTGGGCCTCCCCTTGGTTGGTACAGGACCAGTTGGATCGCGTATAGTCAATTCTTCACCATCTCGCAAATCACAACTGATCCACTGGAACCAATATTTATTTCAGATTGTGATGATTGATTATTTACTGTCCTGGATTTGCATTCATTACTGATTTCTACAGTAAATCTTTTCAACACAGCATCCAACTTTGAAAGATGGATATCCGAATCGGAATACATTAAATTTGGATCGTAGTATCCACAGTCTAGCAGTCCCTCGCGTGCCTTGATGGGAAAGGTCTAATTCCAGTTTTAATTGCAATATTCTTGTAACGGGCATCCGACCTCCATCTCTATAGTATATAGGATTCTGGTATATGTGTAACGTGATTGCGCCACAAAATGTACAAAATATGTCTACAAAGGATACCCTCTGTTTCGAATAATGTTACAAGATACATTAAGTTCACCAGAATTCTCATAACTGACTTTTTCCCAAGTGTCTTTTGATTTTGAAAATTCACCAACCAAATATTTTGCTCCAGGTCCACATGTTCCTACTCTTTTAAAAAGAGTGTCATTACAACTACCCATTCCTTTTAGAACAACTGAAAAAATTTGTAGTATAAAACTTTAAAACTTGTGTCTCATATGGATTTGATGTACAATTGGGCACAGAATTCAAACTCTGAAAGTCTTGTTAAGTTTCAGAACTACGACGAGCAACGACAACTTTATCGTATTGGTGGACAAACTCAACTAGTTTTGTGTTTGCATTCACAAAACTATCAAAGAAGGAATTAATACTCTCAGACCTTTGGCTGGTTGTCATACAGCACAGAAAATATTTTTTAGATAAGTATTAACCCAATGTCCACGCAATCTGTACATCTTCAACAGCCAACTGTCTTCTTTTTCTTCTATATGATATTTTTTCTTCATCAATCTCCATCGTTCCTTGAATGTGCTTATATCACAGGAGGTGTACCACAGATGAAAATCAGAGACAAAATCATTCCATACTTGTTCATCAGGAAGATTTATTGCTCGGCAATATGTTTATTTACATGCCAGAAATAGTAACGGTGCTGAGTAGTGAAAATATCATCTTGATGGCATCACCTATCTGGTCATCCTGATCAGTAATAATCACTTTTGGTGCAACTCCGTGCATGCATTTGAGCCATTTAATTAATAGCCAAACAAATGTATCCCTCTGCTTATCCGCAAGTAATGCACAACCAAACAAAATTGACTGTTGATGATGATTCACTCTAGTGAATGAGCAAATGGTAGGTTCAAGTAATTAGTCCTGTATGTTGTGTCAAAAATAATCACATCACAAAAACTCAAATACGAGGAGATTGCTCTTCCATCTGCCTAAAAAATCTGGATCATACTCAGCTTTTTCTTGAAAATATTTGATGATCAAAATAAACTCATGGCCAATGTTATTCTATAGTGTAGAATAAAATCAATAACTTGTTGCGGGTTTACTTCTTCACAACCTTCTTTGTGGTTCATTGCATTAACAACACGGAAAATATTTGAAGGACGAATTCCTACATCAACCAAATTGATCATAATACTTCTGCTAATCTTTGATCGATGTGTCTGGTGAGAGTAAAAGTGATGGACCTTATCTTGGCTCAATAAATCATGTGAATGAGAATCAACAAACTTGGTGACAACCTAAAATCTTCGGTGTGGTAATAAACGAAGACATACATTAATCTCAGCAGGACACTCAACTCTAGTGTCGATACGAGAGTTGACTGTAAACCCATTTTGTCTTTTGTCACACAATTTCTTCACACCCTCCTTGTTACAACAAATTTTTCTGCAAATAACTTCATGAGGAGGCCTATGTGACTTATCTATTCCTTTTCTTCTCACGCCAAAGCCTCTGTTTCTTACATAAGCATTGTTGAAGTTGTATGGTTCATCGTCTGTGAAAAATTATTGTCTTAAAAGAATAACTAAGCTTTCAGACATTTCTCCATGTAAATTCAGATCCTGCAAAATAAATTGTTGAACTAAATAAAAAGAAATAATTTAAAATCACAAGTCTGAACTATAATAAATAAAATTGCGACTGAGGTCACAGTTGTAAAGATAGTTGTCACTATTGAATAAAAGACTGCGACCGTAGTCGTAGCTTTCAGGATGTTCAGATTTTTTGCAAAAGAATGTAATATTTTGTAATACTGCGAGCTCTGTCGAAATCCTTAATATATTAAATGACTGCACAAAAGGTCACACATGTAAAGTAATTACGACTACAGGTGACATCGCAGTTATATAAAAATGAGACATAGTTTATTAAAAACAGCGACTATAATCGCATACTTTAGGATGTCTATAATAACTGAAAAATTATTTTAATATATACAGCGACCTTAGTCGCAGTTATTACAATTTAATGTATATGAGAAAAAATAGGTAATTGAAAATAAAAAGAAATAATTAAAAATCACACGTCTGAACTATAATAAATAAAACTGCGACTAAGATCGCAGTTGTAAAGATAGCTGTGACTATTAAATAAAAGAGTGCGACTGTAGTCACAACTTTTAGAATGTTAAGGTTTTTTGTAAAAGAATGTAAAATTTTGTAATACTGCGATCTCTGTTGGAGTCCTTAAAGGACTGCGCAAAAGGTCGCACATGCAAGGTAATTACAGACTGCAGGTAACGTCTCAGATATATAGATACTGAGACATAGTTTATTAAAAACAGCGACCATAATCGCATACTTTAGGATGTCTATTATAACTAAAAAAATTGTTTTAATATATACTGCGACCTTAGTCGCAGTTTCAACAATTTAGTGTTTATAAGAAAAACAGGTAAATTTCAAATTAAATACTGCAACTGAGATCACAGTTAACAAAACTGTGAAATTGTTAACTGAAAAAGATGACTTTGATAAAAGTGATTATTGTTCTGTAAAACGTAAACTAGGTCGTAATTCCATCTGCGTTACCCAAGATTTTTTACATATAAGAAATTGCGAAAAAATTAAAAAAAGGATAAAAATGAAAACCTCTTGATCGGCATCCAAAGATCTCAACCCTTCAAGATTTTCAATATTCTGTGAGAAAGTTGAACACGATGATATATGATTCATATTTAGATTGGGGAAAGAGATCGGGGATGATGGCGACCTGAATTGGCAGGAGATGTATTCTGGTCGGCGGTCGATATTAAAATAGAAAAGGAGACCACGATGAAGAGCTTGGAGATTTAGGTCTGTAAAGTAAAAAAAAGAAAAAAAAACCTGATCCAGATCCCGCTTTTTTTAGAAAAACTTTCTGGTACTAAAACTCAAACCTAAATCTGACAATGCGCGGAACAAGAAATAGGGAGAAAATAGTAATAAACAATAACGGGACAACTACCTTTTACCGCGAGGCATTTAGTAATTTCACTTATTCTAATAGGCGGGCCGCAACTTATTAGTGTGGCTAATAATATGCCACATCACCGCAGGCTGAGAGGGACTCTCAGCTGTCGGCTGATATATATATTTCTGATTATATATATATGATTGAAGCTTTACCTGCACACAAAATACAGTATTTCAGAACTTAAGAATAAACATGTGCAAGTGCTCAATTCTTACTGCGATAGCAAGTGGCTATGCGGGTCGTGATCCACAAGGAGGGTTTGCGATGGAAGCGTTCAAGGTTTTTGTATTGAAATCTTTATGAAGAAAAACGAAAGTTCTTCTTTGTTTTTAAGAAATAAAAATGAAAAAAGAGTTATGTTAAAGTTAGAAAGAAAACGGTAGAATGAAGAAAGTGGAGAGAATTAGAAAGTGACTATGTACAAATGATTATTTACAAAGAAGTAAAAAGGAGTGATGAAGGAAGTGGGTGTTAGTGATCTAAACTAAGAAATAAAAAAGTGAAGAAAGAAGATGAAAGAAGTACTCACCTAGTTTGGTTGATGACTTACCTGGAACCCTTGCATGTTCTACCTTGCTTGGAGGCGTTCAACGCATAGATCATAGGATCGAGCTCAGTCCCCGTTCGCATTATATCATCAAGCCGCGCAAGAATGAAGTGATACGGATTTTGAGGAGGAGAACATCTTCATGAAGTATCGTTGGCACTCAGACAACATTGTTATACTTATGCTTCTGGATTCACTTGCAAGCTCAACAAAACCAAAAGAGGTAAAGTAGAAAGAGAAAGAAGAAAACAAAAGTAAAGAGACGAACATAAAAAAAGTATTTACCTTTATTGCTTGCAGAAACAATGGAAGAAAGGAGGAGGGTACATCGGTGTCACTCTCAACATAAGCCTCTCTCTCTTACTTACATGAATCTTCATCTAACCTAAGCTTACATACAAATTAAAGTTACATAAAAAGAAAACAAAACCTATACTACAAAATGGAAAACTAAGCTAAATCCTATCTATGCATGGTCATCCCATTTTCAGTGCAAATACTGCCTTTTTATAGGCAAAAACCCAACCTACAGGATCCCGGGAAGATTGGGGGAGCAAACGCTCCCCCTAACTCCTTAACCATGCCGCCGCGTTTCCGCGGCCAGGGTGTGGCCAGGTGGCCACACCCTGTTGGTGGGTCTCCCTGATTTTTCCTTCTGCATTTATCTTCAGTTGGTTTTCTCGTTTGAGTCCAGGATTGTGACAAAATGGCCTTTGATTCTTGGCTTTAACCAATCGATTCTGAGAGGATTCTTCTCAACCGGTTTTCAACCTCTTGATTTTGCCCTGATTCACTGAGCTCGAATTAATTCTGATTTAATTCAGAATTTGGTGGGCTTTTGGGCTCATTTCTCTTCATCTCCTTAAGGAATGGGCCTGCAAATAAATTAAACATTTAATTAGGATAATGCAGATTTTATTCTATAATAAGTATGAAAATATGATACTAAATATGCAACATTAGCGACCAATCACACCCCATACCTATCTTTTGCTCGTCCTCGAGCAAAACAATTAAACTATACTAAGGATTATTAGACCACTTTCGCAGGTCACTCGATTGCACTGAGCATGTGCAACAAGCCGTTAAACCTCTAGGTTTCCCCTAGAGGACGAGTTTTGTCTCGTGAGGGTTTTCAGCGGATTACACCCACAAAATCCATAAAGAAAGAGAAATAAAGAGTTAGTATTTTCGAAAAGCATTTTGAAAGAGAAACATATTTTAAATATAATTGTAAGATTTAAGCAATCTATAAGTTATAGGAAAACTGAATTTTTCATTCCTAAACTTAGTCTCTATTCAAGAATTTGTTATCAATCAAAGTAAGGAGTCAAATTGTACTTCTCATCTAGTCTATTACTTTACCCTAAGTCATATGCACCTTGTGATCGTGAAAATTTTGATGAAGGGTTCATTAACTCTAACTCTTATGCCTTATTTATTTATATATATATATATATTTTTGGTGGTATTATTCCTTAGTTCTTTTAGGCTTTCTAATCTGCCCATGTAACGAGCCTTTAATCGATGACTCCCAAACCAAACGGTCTTAGGGCACCGGGTGAGAAAACACCCCAAGGACTTAAGGACTCAAGCAAATAAGGCCACAAAACTAAGGATTTTATTATATGGACCCCTTTTAGGCGTGAACACTTATGCTTTATTAGGCACAAATACCCAGCTTAATCAGAGGATTTTTATTTATATATATATATATATATTTTTAACTTATCTAATCATCTTTCACATAAATACTAAGGCTTGCTTAGGCCAAAGCACCTAGCTAATCAATAATTAGATTTGTTTATCTTTTTTTTTCTTTTTTTATTTTTATAAGGCATAAGAATCTTTGTTTTTGAACCCTAAGTGTGTAAGTGTATGAAGTGTGCATATTTCATCAAGGTAAAGATAAAGACTAAATTACTTTGCCAAATTTTCTTCCTAACCCTAAAAATCAAACAAATAATCTTATTTTGACCAAGTATAAGAAATCCTAATTTGGATTTTCCTATTCCTTAAAATTAACTTAATTTCTTACAAAAAATATGTCAAAATATTGTTTCTATTTTCAAAAAGTTTTTAAAAGTAAAGAAAATGTTAATTATTATTATTATTTTTTTAATAAAAAGAAAAAAACTAAGTTATGTTAGACCCTCCCCCACACCTATCTCATGCATTGTCCTCAATGTATGAATTAATGCATAGATGCATGAAAAAGACGAAAGGGAAGGAAAATGTTACCTTAAGGTGGTGGTTCCGGAGGTGGTCTGATTGGTCCACGAAATGCGGCCCAATCAACTTTTCGTTGGGTTCGGAGGAACCCACCAGAAATGTCTCTAATATAACCCATTAAAATGATGAATCCATAAAAGATTTTTATTAAATATTTGACCCCAACTAATTTCCAAATTCCATAATCAATTTCGGAGTCAAATTTGTCAACCGCCTTGTCCCAAAATGGGGTGTGAAAAGATAGAATGATTGACTTGGACTCAGGAAGTACAGGAACTAATACCGACTCAGGAAGGTGACTTAAGTCAAGTAAAGGTTCAGGAGTCGAGATTGGTTCAAGAAGTGTGTCCAAGTCAAGAAGTTGAAACTCAAGTCCACATGTATTTTCTATCAATGGAATGTGACTTAATATTAGTGATTCAAGTTCAAGAATGATGGGTGTAGGAATCAAAACTGACTCTAAAATATTACTCAAGTCGGGTAACAAAACAGGAGTCAATATTGATTCAGGAATTTGAACTGGATCACAGAGTTGAGAATCTAGGTCACATTTCTCATTGAGTTCAATATCATAAAAATGAGAACTTGCCAATTTGTCAATAGGATTTTCAAAAGTATAAAATTGGTCAAGTTCAATATGATCATCAAAAATGGGTGATTCAATTTCATGATGAATTGGTACAGGATTCAATGTTGACTCGGGACAAAGATTGAAATCAGGTGAAGACACCGGAGTCATTATTGAATCAGGAAGTAAAATTGAATCACTAAGTTGAGGTTCATGATCATATTCATTTTCAAGTTCGATTTCAGGAAAAGGATAACTTGCCAAACTGTCAATATTCTTTTCAAAATTTGGAGTTTGGGCAAGTTCAAATGATTGTTCTGAAATGGAACCTTGATTTTCAAAACAACCTGACTCATCGGCTCTAACAGAATGGTTAGTGACATCAGAACTGGTCAAACGGTGGGAACGTAGAGATTGGATCATCATATCTATGTCACGATTACGAGCGTTTTGAGCCTGAGCCATGGCTTTAAGCATCTTTTCATAGTTGATAGGTTCATTGGTTTGATGAAAAGATGAAGTATTGTCTTGGAATTGGTGGTGAAATTGTGAGTCCATCAGATTTTGGGATTTGTGTTTGGACTCACGCATACTCATTTCCAAAATTGATAGTTTTCTATTTTGGACTGGTGGAACTGAGTATGGATCTTGGAAATATTGTGGACAAGGTGGAGAAGGAGGACAAGTTGGTTGAAAATTGGACTCGGGGGAGGTGAAGCCCCACTGACTCTGTGAAGAGTTGAAATCATTCTGGAAATTATAGTTATTAGATTGGGGGCATGGGTTATATTGATTCGGATAAGACCAATCCGGCACACTAGGTTGGTTAAAGTTATGATATGCCGGGTTGGTAATATCCGAAAATGAAGTCGGTGTGTAATATGGATTATTATTGAAGTTGAAAAAATTGTTATTATAAGCCATATCACACAATAGAATACAAACAAAAAGAAAGAAAAAAACAAACAAATAAGCAAACAAATAAAAGGAAAAAAATTCTAACTAAGTTAAGGTAGACCTATGACCTAGACGACTCCTAACTGATTAGACTGTCCACGGGAGGTTTAATGCAGACTTTGACCACAAGCTAATCAGCCAGGTCAGGGCAAGGTTGGTGGGAGGTTTTCCATCAAAGACGTTCCTTAATTAAATAACCACCAACCTTCGGGCTTTCGGCCCTTAATCCCTTTCCTAGACACTGATTTGGCAGGAGTCAAATTCCAACACCTTTCCCCTTAGGATAATCTCCTAATTGAGTCCGAGATGTCCCTAGGGCTAACGTCTACTCATTTTTAGTTAGGCTTGGGTTAGTGAGTGCTTGGAATCTGATTTTTGGCCAAGGAAGGGTGATTAAATCCCCACCTTATCTAGTTAATGTGTGGTGCCCTTAAGATCAGTTTGTGCAAGTGTACAAGATATGTAAATAAGATTCACTCAAAGCTATGTAAATCAACCAAGAGATGAGTCCTATTCTAAATGCAATGCGAACGTACCTTGCTCCAGCACTCTTCAACAGTAAAGTAAATGAATTGAAAAGACACGTGCCAAAAATGCAAACGTCTAATCAATTTTTTTAACTTTTTCAACAAAAATTTTACTGTTGATTTATTAGCAGGCTTTTGGTGATGGCATATAAGAAATAAAGTTGCAGAAAACTAGTTTTTGCAAAGTAAGCAGCCCTGCAAAAAAGACAGTTAGTAGTGAACTCTTCCTTGCCGCGGAAACGCGGCAAAAGCCGAGAAAACGCGGCAATTCAGAGGGTACTTGGTCTCTGTTTTCTGGAACAGAGGCCCAAGACCACTTATATGTTTCTACAATCCTTTTTTCTTGCTTTGCTTGCCCTATAACCTGCAACAGAGAAGAAAATTCGTTTTAGTTCTAAAAATTCAATAAAAATCAGATTTCAATAAAAACCGTTACCCTCCCGGCAACGGCGCCAAAATTTGATTGAAGCTTTACCTGCACACAAAATACAGTATTTCAGAACTTAAGAATAAACATGTGCAAGTGCTCAATTCTTACTGCGATAGCAAGTGGCTATGCGGGTCGTGATCCACAAGGAGAGTTTGCGATGGAAGCGTTCAAGGTTTTTGTATTGAAATCTTTATGAAGAAAAACGAAAGTTCTTCTTTGTTTTTAAGAAATAAAAATGAAAAAAGAGTTATGTTAAAGTTAGAAAGAAAACGGTAGAATGAAGAAAGTGGAGAGAATTAGAAAGTGACTATGTACAAATGATTATTTACAAAGAAGTGAAAAGGAGTGATGAAGGAAGTGGGTGTTGGTGATCTAAACTAAGAAATAAAAAAGTGAAGAAAGAAGATGAAAGAAGTACTCACCTAGTTTGGTTGATGACTTACCTGGAACCCTTGCATGTTCTACCTTGCTTGGAGGCGTTCAACGCATAGATCATAGGATCGAGCTCAGTCCCCGTTCGCATTATATCATCAACCCGCGCAAGAATGAAGTGATACGGATTTTGAGGAGGAGAACATCTTCATGAAGTATCGTTGGCACTCAGACAACATTGTTATACTTATGCTTCTGGATTCACTTGCAAGCTCAACAAAACCAAAAGAGGTAAAGTAGAAAGAGAAAGAAGAAAACAAAAGAAAACAAAAGTAAAGAGACGAACATAAAAAAAGTATTTACCTTTATTGCTTGCAGAAACAATGGAAGAAAGGAGGAGGGTACATCGGTGTCACTCTCAACATAAGCCTCTCTCTCTTACTTACATGAATCTTCATCTAACCTAAGCTTACATACAAATTAAAGTTACATAAAAAGAAAACAAAACCTATACTACAAAATGGAAAACTAAGCTAAATCCTATCTCTGCATGGTCGTCCCATTTTTAGTGCAAATACTGCCTTTTTATAGGCAAAAACCCAACCTACAGGATCCCGGGAAGATTGGGGGAGCAAACGCTCCCCCTAACTCCTTAACCATGCTGCGGAAAAGCGGCTTTGGCTGCGTTTCCGCGGCCAGGGTGTGGCCACACCCTGTTGGTGGGTCTCCCTGATTTTTCCTTCTGCATTTATCTTCAGTTGGTTTTCTCGTTTGAGTCCAGGATTGTGACAAAATGGCCTTTGATTCTTGGCTTTAACCGATCGATTCTGAGAGGATTCTTCTCAACCGGTTTTTAACCTCTTGATTTTGCCCTGATTCACTCAGCTCGAATTAATTCTGATTTAATTCAGATTTGGTGGGCTTTTGGGCTCATTTCTCTTCATCT
>JAVJIF010033306.1:102500-107500 GCA_038442645.1 Agave tequilana | reverse complement strand
GAGGGCACCTATTTTTGAGCAGAGGTCTAGTTTGGAGGAAAAAACCCCACGCGCAGTAAGATGGGACCTCCAAAATATTAGCAGATCTCTACTTGAAGTTGATCTAAAAAAGATTGACAGCAATATTGTAAGTTAAACTTCTTTTTATGTGTAGTACAAATAAAATGCGACCATAGTCGCAGTATTGAGCTGCACCTTTCGCAGTTCGTTTTCTGCCTGACAAATAATGTGCGACCATGGTCGCATTCTCTTGAAAATACCCTTTTCAACAGAATTGCGACCATGGTCGCAGTGTTGAGCTGCATGTCTTGGCAGATAAATTTGTGCACGACAAACATACTGCGACCATGGTCGCATTCTTATCCAAAATATTTCATAAATAAACTGCGACCATGGTCGCAGTATCATTATTTCATTGTTTTATTTTTAGCTTACCTTTTTCTGTTTATTTTCAGATTTTGAGTCGAATGGCCAACATCTCTAATGCTGAAAAAAATATGGTTGGCTTTCCTGTTGAAGGGGAAGAGGAGGAGGAAGAAGAAGTAGCAGAAGATGAAGGTGAAGATGAAGAAGATGAAAAAGAAGAAGAAAAAGGTGAAAGTGAAGGAGATGAAGGAGGCCATACATATAATGAAGCTGACATCCCGGCGGAAAAGGAGCCAGAACCGGCTGAAACGAGTGAGCAAGAACCAATTTTTGAAGGTTATTTGCCACCTCCACCGGATGTTCAAGAAGAAGAAATAAAACAATTGAGGTCTGAAAATCAGCACTTGAGAGATTATGTTTCTCAGCTTGAAAAAAGATTGAAAATATGGAGACTGAGAAAAGACTCAAGGCTGAATTAAAATTAAAAAGGAGAGAAAAAGAGAGAAGAAAAGCCAAAAAAGGCAGCAGAGGAAATTAAAGGTTAAAGAAGAGGAAGAAGAAGAGCTGCTGAGAGCAGCCGCTGCTGCGAAGAAGGAGAAGGAGAAGAAGAGGGAAGAAGAGAAGGAAAAGGAGAACAGGAGGAGAGAAGTGGAGGAGAAGGAGAAGGAGAATAGAAGAAGGGAAGAGGAGGAGAATAAAAGGAGGAAGAGGGAAGAGGAAGAGAAAGAGAAGGAGAAGAAGAGGGAAGAAGAGAAGGAAAAGGAGAACAGGAGGAGAGAAGTGGAGGAGAAGGAGAAGGAGAATAGAAGAAGGGAAGAGGAGGAGAATGAAAGGAGGAAGAGGGAAGAGGAAGAGAAAGAGAAGGAGAAGAAGAGGGAAGAAGAGAAGGAAAAGGAGAACAGGAGGAGAGAAGTGGAGGAGAAGGAGAAGGAGAATAGAAGAAGGGAAGAGGAGGAGAATGAAAGGAGAATGAGGGAAGAGAGGAGAAGGAGAAGAAGAGGAGGAAAAGGAGGAGCAGGAGAAGGAGAAGAGGAGGAGGGAAGAGGAGGGGCAGGAGAGGAGGAGGAGGGAAGAGGAAGAGAATGAGAAGAAAAGGAGGAAGGCGCAGATGGAGAACAAAAGAATGAAGGAGCAGATGGAGAAGCAGGCTGAAGAGGAGAAGAAGAAAAAACTGGAAGAGGATAAAATAATGGGTTCTGAATCTATTTTAAATTTTTATGGGGAAGATATGCAAAAATTTTCTGTGGATATAAGTCAAATGATTCAAGAACCCAAAAAGATAGTGCTTCTGAAAAAAAAATTCAAGAACATACTCCGCCTCAGAAGCAATCCTCAAAAGAAGCTGTTTTGGAAACCTCTAAAGGAACAATAGAGAGGGGAGTCAAAGAATGCAAGCGCGCTGAAAGAGATCGCGATGACTCCGACTTTGTTTATCCAAAACAGAAGAAGAAAAAAAATGAAAATCCTCTTCCACAGCCTGCGGCTGCGAGTTCTACCGCTGGTTTCGGCGACAAAGAGATTTCCTCTACTGAGCCAAAATCGAGAGAATTGACCGAAACCACATCATACAGAATTCTGCAGCCCCATCAACAAGCTCTTATAAAAAATTTCTTCGACAAGTCCTACTCTGAGTAAGTTAATTCATATCAAAAAATTTCTGTTATACCTTTATATAAGAACAATTAAATTACTAACTTTGTTTTGAATATCTTGCAGTTCTATTGCGTATCAGGATACCGATAATGCAATCATCATTTCAAGGAATGACATTGAGGACCTGATGTTCAGTAGAGACTTAGATGCAAATATAATTCATTTCTACATGCAGCATCTTGAGAAAAGAGAAAGATTAAAAAGCATATTCTTCCGAAGCGAAGCTTGGGTAAAAATCTACTTTCTCCTTTACGGTTTAATGTAATATCAACTCTGGAACAGATTACTAATATTCTCTATCTCTGTGTAGGCATAAATCATGTACTGCGACTAAGGTCGCAGTGTATAATTAAAATGTACTGCTACTAACACATGTACTGCGATTAAGGTCGCAATTTATAATTAAAATGTATTGCTACTAACTCAGGTACTGCGACAAATGTAACAGCTGCGACCTGCGACCAAGGTCGGAGCTGCGACCTGCGACCTGCGACCAAGGTCGGAGCTGCGACCAAGGTCGTAGTTTATAATTAAAATGTACTGCTACTAACTCATGTACTGCGACTAAATAATATACTGCGACTAAGGTCGCAGCTGCGACTAAGGTAATTAAAATATATTGCGACTAAGTCATGTTCTCTATCACTGTGTAGGCATGTACTTCGACTAAGGTCGCAGTTTTAAAATATGATAGTAAGAAACGCTGCGACCTTGATCGCAGTGTCTTGTCTTGACTTAATGACTCCTAATTTTAATTAAATTTTTGTTATATTTTAAATTCATTTTGTATTTGATTTAAATTTTTTTTTCTTGTCCGCAGCACGGTGTTGTAAATAAAATTGAAGATCTGGAAGGTCATTCATCAAGCAGAAGCTGTTGAAAAACTGGACAGCTGACGTGCAGTACATGTTCTTCCCGATCAATCACAAACATAGTGCCGACGAGCCAGGATTTCACTGGACCTTGCTGGTATTCGATTGCTCCACAGAAGAGTGGATTTTTTACAACTCTTTGGTCCCAGCTGACAAAAAAGGTAGTATAACAAAGCTTTACCAAAGAGATGCAAGAATAATGGTGAGTTGAAATTTAATATTTTGATTACTGGAAACTTGCAATTAATTTGATTAATACTAATTTTTGTTCCTATTGACATTGCAGAAAGAAAGATTATTAGAGATTTTTGAGATTCATTCCAAAAAATTAATGAGAAAAATTAAAATAAAATACGCAAAATGCCCCCAACAAGCAAACAGGTATATAAATTTTTGACATCTAATTTCATTTCATATTTTCTACTTTTTTTTAGTACAAAATCTAATTTCATTTAATGATTGCTCTATGGAAATTTCAGTGTTGATTGCGCTATATATGTATGCAAGTACATGGAAAGCATAGCGTCTGGCTATCATCTATCAGCTGTTGATGCTGTTACGGTTGCTCGTGTACAGAAACTAAGAAGTGAGCTTGCATACATGATACTTGCAGATGTAGAGAAGAGTTGGGATGAAGAAACAGACATTATATGACATACGACATATGAAGACTGATAGTTGACAAATTATTGATATACCACAATTTTTTTTATTAAATGTAAAAAATATTTCAAGTGCAATTCATTGCATAATTTTTTTGTTGTATTGATTTAATTTATACACATTTCTATATATTTATTTATTATAAGTTCCATTGATTATTTACAGTCTTCATTTGTTACAACTTGGCTTTTACTATTGCGTACTGATGTTAGAAACAAACATGCCTTCAGTAATTGTGTTAATCAACAACAACACTGCGACCTTCGTCGCTATGCGTGTTAATATAAAGAAAACACCTACCTAACGTACAACGACTTAAGTCTTCACCATCTCAAAATTCTAAAAAGAAGGTTGCGACTTTGGTCGCAGTTGATAGCCGCAGCCTTAGTAAAATACAATGCGACTTTGATCGCAGTTGATGGCGGCAATGTTTTAATCAACAATAACACTGCGACCTTGGTTGCTATGCGTGTTAATATTAAGGAAACACATACCTAACGTACTGCGACTTAAGTCTTCACCATCTCAAAATTTTGAAAAGAAGGTTGCGACAGTTGATAGCCGCAATCTTAATAAAATACAATGCGACCTTGTTCGCAGTTGATGGCGGCAATGTTTTAATCAACAACAACACTGCGACCTTGGTCGCTATGCGTGTTAATATAAGGAAACACCTACCTAACGTACTGCGACCTAAGTCGCAGTACATGTACTGCGACCCTAGATTGCAGTTGCTGGCCATCTTTATCAATAACAACACTGCGACCTTGGTCGCAATTAACCATGTACACTGCGACCAAAGTCTCTGACTACATTTGTACAAAAAAAATTAAACTATAAAGTAGAATTTTGTAGCATTAAAACTTTAAAGTACAAGTACATACAAAAATAATACAGTAGAAATCAAAGAATGATAATAAATCTGATTATAATTACACGCCAGTGTCAGAATGCGACTTAATCTCTCTACACTGTGCGACCCTGGTCGCACTTCATAAAAAATTGAAGTCTTTGTTCCTTCGAGATGGAGGCAACCCAAACCTACTTCTTCTGCCAATAAAAAAATAAATAGTAAGAATTTTAAAGATTAATCGTTATAAAAAAAATGATTAACAGGTTTAATGTAATATACCATTAACGGACAACCAGTCCTGTAATGGCCCAGCTCTTGGCAGTTACCACATCTTCGATGCTTAACTTCCTTCTGATATATAGAATCTTCAAAACCAGACTTAAGCCTGGATGCAGCTCTAGGTCTCCCCTTGGTTGGTACATGACCAATTGGATCACGTATGTTCAATTCTTCACCATCTCGCAATATGACAACGGATCCACTGGAAGCAAATGGCAAGCTCAAGTTATTAGTTCTGTATGTGGTGTCAAAACGATCACATCACAGAAGCTCAGATACGAGGAAATAGCTCTTCTATCAGCCCAAAAAATGCT